>AWOL01S0005408.1:0-24943 GCA_000715115.1 Nicotiana otophora | reverse complement strand
GGGGGGGGGGGAGGGGTATACACATAATAGAACGTTTAAGAGGAAATGTGTTCCGCTTGATGAGTCCAAAAAGGAATAAGACAACAAGCAAGAAAGCAAGGAAAGGATGCGTAAGACTGCAAGAAATGAAGGCAAGGATGCATGATGATCTGGGAGGAGCACGTAAATATGGACAATGAATTAATTAGAAGGAAACTGACAGACATAAATATCGTTGGATCCTTTACTTTCATAAACGAGCATGGACCCAAGGAAACTATTATGATTGCAGGACAAGGATGAACGAACAAGGAAAGCATAAATAAGCCAAAACGAGACCTAGTTACAACTAGGCCAAGAATGATGGAAGTGTCTACAAGTTAAGAGAGTGACGTATAAAGTTCGATATCAAGACAACACACCTATAACCTCTATAGAGTACATTCGTCATATAAAGTTTAAAACTAGAGAGTGAAGTGAGCTCTAACCCGAGATTGTAGAACTCGAGATATAGAGAGGAATACAAGTGGCATTCCCAATAAGGACGTGAGGATAACCATGAAAGGTGGACTAGAGAGGTCAGCAAGGATACAATAAAGAGTTGAACTGTTAGTTATCACCCATCGGACATGTTAGTTGAAGAATGGAAACCAATGATGATGTTGTAGATTTTACACGTAAGGAAACCCTAAAACATAAGAGCTAAGGCAAATGGAGCATACTACGTGTAGTCGAAAAAGGAGAATGCTTGATCAAGTGGACGGAGGAAAACTAGAGGAATTATAACCCTTCATAAATATTACCACCATAACGTGAGCACCTCGTACATAGAGAACAACAATATAGCGAATACATCAGGATATTTAAAATAGGGAAAACTCTTCTATTTAAATGCATAAAGACACCATAGGGATGAGTAAGGTGATGTAAATTGCCCAAAAGTTATAAACAAGTACCCTTCAACATCAGAATAATAATAGATTCGTGGGTGCTACCCATAAATTGCAACAAAAGACAGAAGAGACCAAGTTAAATTAAGTTGACAAGAAAATTATAGAACCCCGAGAGTGACATAAGCAATGTTAAAATGTCACCAATATGATCAAGGGTAGAAAGACAAGTAAAAGAGACATTACGAATTGAGACCAAAGGAGATCCGATGCAATAAGGAAGAAAACACTGACAAGAAGGGCCAAGAAGCCATGAGAGTTATATGGCTGCTATACGACATTGGAAATCTATTAGTAACTATAAGACTTAAGTGCGAGGATGATAAGGGAGATAGGAGCTATGAAAGAAAAGGGACTCCCGACCAATGAATTCATGTGAACGTATGTGGTAACAAACAACCTTTGGGAGTTAAATCACGATCAATTAAAATGTGCAAACTGGGAAAGATGGGCTATATTAACCTTGTAAATAAATGAAACCTTCAAATAATCACTTGCCATGACGGTACTAGTTCTAATATCCCGATAATCACTCTTAAGAGCTCGGCACGGACATAAGTGACACATTTTAAGGGGCCTTTAGAATTTAAGCTAAGGACGTAACGCCAAAATGCGGGCATCTTAGCATTGATAGAAATGTTTCCAAATATTTAACACAAGAGTTAAGGAGGCGTAACCATCAGTCATGAATTGATGAGCACACGAACATTACGTAAACCAAAAGAAACAATGAGACTATGTTGAATATATGAATATCCTTGAAAGGCCAAGGTTCAAAATATGTGTAACCCTTCAAGGGCATCCCTCTTAATAAGCTCAACCATAAGAGAAAGAGTGGACTGCGAGGATAAGGAGTCCACAAGTTAAACCTTGTTAAATGTTATAAAGGACTCGAACACTGAGGAAATTACTTTATGAAAGAAGCAAAATCAATCGTATAAGGTAACAATCACTCATAAAGATTCCTCACTCACAAATACAAGTTTGTATAGCCCTATAAGAAATACCGCGTAGTATGAACAGTTACATTTGGTAGTGAAATCTGTGACTTAACCCCCATGAATTTTTATATTCGAGGACGAATATCCTTAAGAGAGGGAGGATGTTGCATCCCACATTTTTACACGTTAAAGTGTGTCATGATTTAGTCGACATAATCTCAGGAATCAAGACTATTCTCAAGTTCATGAGTGTATAAAACCATGCATAGCACATGCTGTAAGGTTTAGAACTTAAACAAATCCAAACAAATAAGTTTCATCAAAAGTCGGCAAGTTGGGAATGCTATAACCCGTACTTTTGGGATAGGACTAGGGTTATTAACATGAAAAGAAGGTGATGATATAAGTTATTTTAGTCATATAATAGCCGTGTGTTAAGTTATGAAATCAACCGAGTTATGAAACAAAAGTCAACAAAAGTTGTAGCAAGTTATGTTCATAATTGTATTGAAAATTTGGGTCTAATGTTAGTGTATTTTTCTCTCAATGTACTTGGATTTACAAGGTGATCCACCCGCCTAATTTAAGGTCTAAAAGTCTAGTTTTCAATGCATTAAATCGTTCACCGATACGATAGTACAAAGATATTTGAATTTTTGCAAGAGGGCACAAGAAGCTTACTCAGGGACCCACAAAGTAGGTGGGGGTTTATCTTAACTTCTTGATCTTGACTCATTTGAAGCACTCCAATGCTATGATGTTGACTTCAAAATCATCCGCGTTAAGTGTGCTCATCCGACGTATATTTGTATGGTGCTGAGAATGTATTGTAAGTTGTTCTGTGTGTTATTGTTTAGACTTGGGGAAGTTAAGAAATTAAAGGGGGATTTTTTCTGATTTCTTATGCAACAAATTTGTCGCTCGATAAAAGTTATTAAGTTCATTATGGTAATGTTCGTGTCCTTATTATTGATTGTAGATTCAGAGTAAAGGAGGATTTCAATGCTCACTCTTTCTTTCTTTTGGCATGATGTACAAAGAACGTAACTATAACGCTGTTATTTCAAAAGGAACTCTGTTTTCAAGATTAAAACTTGTGAACCTCATTGTTTCATATTGTTATAGTTCATGAA
This sequence comes from Nicotiana otophora, assembly GCA_000715115.1. Classification (NCBI taxonomy): domain Eukaryota; kingdom Viridiplantae; phylum Streptophyta; class Magnoliopsida; order Solanales; family Solanaceae; genus Nicotiana; species Nicotiana otophora. The sequence continues at coordinate 21,940 of AWOL01S0005408.1, read as the reverse complement.
TCTTATTGTACTTTGTCGGGATCACTTCCCTCCTTGATAGAATCTTGAATCTTATGTCTTCTTATGATCCATTTTGACTCTCAGATAATTGATACAGACATAGTTACATAACGAAAATCGAAGGATAACGACCTTGATCCACTCCTATTGAGTCCATAAGGCCCTTTAGAGTCATTTCTTGCATATATATATATATATATATATTGTTTTATTTTGTTTTGTTTTTTTTCTTTTTGTTTTCTTACCGAGTCACGCTATAGTCATCGAGGTACGACACTCATAGGTGCACACCACTATAGCTGGTTTTGACATTATCGAGTCCTCTTTGAGGCCAGGTATGCTATGATATGATATGAGACATTACCAAGTCCTATTAAGGCCTTGGTACGACCGAGTCCTCTTCGATTCTGGTTAGGTTATGATATGACATGATTTGCCCCAAAATGACTTGATACTTTATTGCATGGTATTGTTGAGTGGCTTGATATTTACATACATGTATATATATATATATATATATCTATTATTGTGATAGTGTATGCCCTTAGAGGCTACTAATGAGTTTCAGGTTGACATCTGCACTTTTCCTTCACATTCGAATTCTTATTTATGTGCGTTGTCTGCCTTACATGTTCAGTACATCCTTCGTACTGACGACCCCTTACTGGAGCACTACGTTTTACGCCCGTAGGTACATATAGAGATTCGGACAATACCTCGCAGTAGTTGACTAGACTCAGCTGAAGGTTGTCACGCTCCCTTCTTCCGGAGATCTTTAGTGAGCTGATAGTTATGGTGGTTTTACGTATATACATAGTTGGGTATGTCGGGGTCCTGTCCCCACTAGATGTTGTTGATGTACTCTCCAAAGACTTGTAGATAGTTGTCTTGAATATAGTAGTCTTGTGTGGGTTTCTCGGTACTCTTAGTGGACCCGTTGTGTTTATATTTGCATTGTCAGCCTTGTTGTATATATATGTTGTGTCTTTTGATCAGGTAATCACTCGTTAGAGGCCTTGTTGGACCACATATGGTTAAGTATATTACAGGTGTTGCACACTATTTTGCATAAGTCAATACATGATTCAACTAGTGGTTTCCTTGTTGATGATAAACGAGAGTCGCCACCTAATATTTAAAGGTATACGAGGGAACCGATTTTATTGTTAAGATCATTATCCTATAAGTCTGCTAACCAGTGAGATTTGGGTAAGGGTTCTTGTTCTTTTAAGAGGAATGTGTTAGGCACCCCCTACAATCTACCTAAGGTAGCTCCATAGGACTTAGACTGAGTTCGGAAAATTTAGATGTCTATATCTTACTTAGTTAGTGCTTAAAAGTGTATGGATTACCTTATGTAATATTTTAAAACTTATCAATTTTGAAAAAGGGGTAGTATATTTTTGGAAAGTGCAAGGACAACCGCCATTTCCCCCCTTTCACAATATTCTCGTGAAGTTGCTCACGAATCAAAGTGTGAATATCCCTTCGAAGTCTCGCAAGCTCTTTTTGATCGGGAGCGGGGTCTTGAAAAGGGGTATGTTTTATTTCAGAGAAATGCCTTTGAAAATGTTTATACAGTTGAAAGTGTTTAGAAAAGGCGGATTCATAACACTTACTAATAGAATGGAGTTAAGTTTAAAACACTTGATTTTCGGGACCAAATGGCTATTTGTGTAAAGTAAAAACTATTAGGAAAATGGGATTTAGATATACCTTGAAAGTTTATTTCAAATCTCATATTCAAATTTGAAGAAAATCTTTTGAAGATCCTTAATTACAACAGCTTTTTGTTGATTTGTAGAAATAACCCGCTTTCGAAATCATTTTTCTGAGTTTTCCACTTGTCTTCTTGTTTTAGAAAGCGAGACGATTGACTTTGCAAATCTGTCTTAGTTTCAAAAACTTCCTCAAAATTGTTAGTAAAAATAATAACAGAAGTTGAATAATATGAGTGATTAACAGTTAGAGCTAATTACTACTAAGTTGTAATACCTTTATTTTTTACCTACGTCCTTAGGGCTTGCCTAGGTTATTAATATAACTCAAAATAACTGGAAGAAAGCATTCAATCAATATCATCAGTTTTATATACATATAAGAAAAACAGTAGACTTATAAAAGAAATAGAGAAAAGGAAATGAACTCATAGTTTGGGCCTGAGAGGAATTAGGCCCAGCAGACAATGAGCAAACAACAACAGCTTCAGGTCACTCCAAGTTCAAGCTAGAATGTTATTAGATATATGGCATGTTGACGACCAATTTTGAATCTCCTTTTAAAAATTAGTTTTTTTACACTTATTAACTTTCAATAAATATGTTAAAAATATTTTCTAAAGAATAAAATGTATTTTTTAATATAAAATTAGGTAACTAATGGTGTTAATTAGTAATTTAGTAGCTACAATTATAAATACATTTCTTTACTATTTATTATTTTTGAAATTATTAAAATAATATTCATGTACATCACATAAGCTTATAATTAATTTAACAATTTTATTCCTTGATTTTGGTAAAATAGCTTATTATTTCAAAATAAATCCGAAATTAGTGTAGTAAATAGGAAAATAAGATATTTTAGTGATTAATCAACTAATTATAGTAATTAGTAGTGTATTTGATCATTATAATTCATATTGCATTTTTATTGAAATTATTTAAGTTTATTAAATTAATTTTTAAAAAAACAAAGACCAAATGGCTACTTTGCAATTGTGTAATTAAATACAAAAGGGCTATTCCTTAAAATTAATAGCAACCCAATGCACATGCCCAATCCCTCATCTGCCCGGTCCAGGTCCAACCCTTTTCACTCTCCATACACCAATCAAAACTCGCCACATCACCTCTCCATAATACTCACACAAGAAACATAGTGAATCTAAGTCGTCTGTTCATTAGATAAACGGCTGTCAATTTGTCTCTTTTTTCTCTTTAATTTAAAACACCCATCAGGTTTAATCACAGTCGTTGGATTCTTTCCTCATTAAAATCCTTTAATGCCTGAATTTTTAGGGCTCATATCCATATCTTAAACCCTCAAGACAACCCCAACTAATGCCCAAACCCTAAATCATTTCAGACAGACTCAATCGCCCCTCCTTTCCCCTTTCCTCTCTATTTTCTCAACTCCCATCACCTTAATTAGTCAAGAAAACCTTGCACAAATTCATGCAAGGTCTCAAATCGCCCAGAAATCATCCCTTTTGTCTTCATTACCATGATTCTTGCCGAAGCTTTTCCAATTCGTCTTTGAAATTTAAAAATGCCCAAATCTGAAACCCTAGACCAAACGATGCAAGGCCAAATCCTCAGAAATCCTTTATGTTTTGTTAAATCAGTGGCATGCATGGCTGTCTCACAGTTCTATCATACTTATTCTTGGTCCAGAGGTCAAGCGAAGTGACCTTTGGACATTGAGGCTCTTACCCGATGGAGTTTGCCTTCAACGGTCAACTTTTCCCCTCTTAAGTAAAATATCTATTGATGTCCCTCTGCCTTCTATGATTTTCACCTAATTATGTTCACATCACCAGCCGTTCATTACTCTCCACTACCGAGTTTGATTTCTGTTGAACCTAAAGCATTGAATGCCAATATAAATAGGGGCTTCAATGCTCTCACCTAACACCTAACAATCTGAGAAAAACAATCTAATACGAGTTTGAAAAATCCATTAGAAACCCTAATTTCTAATTGATTCTTCATCTTTCTCTCTTTCCGGTTCTAAGTTTAATTCGTGGGTAGTTATTTGAGCTTTGGTTCCTAAACGGCTAACAGGGATCCTTGTTTGGTTTCTGCTCAAAGGAAGGTCAATACTTCGACCCATTCCTTTCTTTTAATCATTTTTGGTTAAAATCATGTCTACCATGTTATTCTCTGATGATTGTTTCTGTTCATGATGTGTTGTTGTTAACTTGTGTTTGATAGTCATGCTTTGCATATGAATCAACTATATTTTCTTAATGTCTTGATACTGAGTTAACACTAATTGACTACTCTTGCATGATTAATGAGTGATCCTTAAGTTAAGTAATCTATGTGCTAATTAAAACTGATGTAACTGGATAAAGATCCTTAATGGTTCTGTATACGTATTCTAACTTCAGGTTCTCTTAATGGTTTTGCTATTGTTCTTATGTTTACTCTATTGATCTTTCTTTACCTTGGAGTTACCTGTTGATCTACATCATGCACGTGAGGTTGCTTACCTGATAAACTAAAGTTAAAATAGGATATGAACACTCAGGGTTAACTGCAAGGCTATCATTCAGTTGAAATATATCAGTTTAAGTTTGTTTGGGTTGTTCTCTCTCTCCCAATGCATTCTCTGTGATTCTGCAACTCTTGAAAGACCATTGTAATAGATTTATATTAGCCTTCATGACTGTCTTATCATACCTATGAGCTCCTCTGTATAAGTATGCCTATGAATATAATTAAACTAAGTTCTAATGAATTACATCAACTAATCTTACATAAACTTTGACTGCTACTGTTAACTTAGACCAAGCATATCTAGATTGATTTTTCAGGAATGTAGTTAAGAAACAGAATTAGATTAGGAATTGTAGTTGTTATATTTGTGTATCCTCTCTGGAATTGGTCATGTTAAACTAGAACTTCATCATGTTTGGACTAATGTACTAAACCTGTATAAGTGGACTCACTATCCTGCTACTAGAGTTGTGTACAGTTAATGTGAAAAAATCAATTGTTATGAACCTCTATGATTATCATGTTAATCTGATGCTAAGCTCTTTGATAATCTACTATGTTGTAGTCCTGCACTCTTTAGGAATATCTCATGTATGTGTCTGTATATCTTCTAAGGGTCCTGCACTTATACTTATGCTAAAACAGACTTTTGCTCATGTTTGTGCTCTCACACTCATACCTATGTTTCCATAAGGGAAACTGAACTATACTTACATAGTATAAAACTTTCATCATTCTGGACCATTATAATGTAGGTCTAATCCCATGTTGTTTGGTGCTCAATCAGGTTATAATGTTGTAGTATGGTTAGAATGTCATAGGTACATATTTGAATACCATCTATTGGAAGTTCTATACACATACCCGTCTCAAAAGGGAACTGCTGTTTGTACACCAGATTTGTGATTGTGCTTCCATGTCATTGAATCCAGCTAAGTTACTACAGTTTACCCAAGACTTAGGAGAGCCCTCTTTTATATTTTCCTTCCCTGTTTGAGTGTATGACTGTATATTTAATTTCTAACCAACCTAGATGAAATGAAAGACCTCTTTAGAGGTTCTGTCACTTGTTAAGTAAGTGTATTTGCCTGTCCCTGTCCCTTAAGAATCCTGAAATGGACTGTTAACCCTTGTAATTAGTAAGAAGATGAGGGTCAGTCTGTGTGTAGATATCCATTAAAGTGTATGTATGATCGAGAACATGATTACAACTAATGATAAACCTGCCAATGAGGTTAGTGAACGTAATACACATGAATATCTCCTATTAACTGCATGACTTACCTATTATGGATCCTTGTAGTAGCATGTTGGTGTCTCTTATTGCTTTCTAGCACCTATAACTTATTCTATTAAGTACTCCCAAGCCTGATAAAAGTATATGATATTGTATTATATGCTTGTGTACAAACCATGATCTGTTTGATAATGTCTTAGTGTTCTTAACTGTCATTTGCAAGAAATGTAGATCTTCTTATGTGTTGCCATCACTGTTGTATTGAAATTTACATTGAGTGCCTCATTAGCACTTAAACTTTAGGGAAGAGTAGGTGTGAGTAGTTAGGGGTATTTGAGAGTAGAGTTTAGTTCTTGGTTAAGGTACTCTCCTTGACACAAGCACTACTCTGCGTCCTTGAGACCCTTGTGAACTTTGATGTGCCAGGGATCCAAAGAGTATCTTGTCCATTAACGGAATTTTACTTCAAGCCCTTAATCTATTGACATTTTCTAATCTCTCTAGATTTAGTATTCAATGGAAATAAAGGTCTCACTGTAAATTGCCTTACTCTATGTGACTTCACATTAATTTGTACCCCCTAACCATTGATAATTGTTATAGTTTTATGCTTGGGTCTACATTGATATTATTTGTGTTTAAAATGTTAAATTGGGTTGCATATCTAATGACCTTCTCTTTTTTTTTTTGTTTTATAAATCTGAGTTGAGCCTGCCGAGTTCTCTTGGAACTCAAGCCCAAACTCTTAGCCCGAGCTTGGAGTCACCTAAAGCTGTTGCTGCTGTTCATTGTTGCTGGGCCTAACATTCTTCAGGCCCAAAACCCTGAGTCCAGTTCCCTTTCCTTTATTGCTTTACCTAATTCATTGTTGTCTCGTGTATATATAATGATGATAATGTTTAGTGAATGATTTCTCTTTATTTATTATCTTTGAATTATCTTAGAAATCTAGGCAAGATAAAACCATATGTAAAAGCAAAAAAGGAATTGTTATTTCTTTCCTAGTTAAACAGTTTAACATATTCAGTTGCTTCTGCCATATAGTTTTACTTTAGCTTATACTAAATGTTTCCGTGGATTCTTTTGAAGTTCAAAAACAGATTCAAAAGTTGACAACCTTTTCTTTAAAAGCCAAAAACCGGGCAAACGATTTAAAGATCACGTTTTCTACAAACCGAAAAAAAAACACAGTCGCAGTCAAGGTTACTTGAAACGACTTTTTTCTAAAACTTGGGTACAATATTTGAAATTGGTCGTAAGGTATATGTCACGACCCAAACCGTTAGGTAAGCCAATTTCCATCTATCCAATTCCAATGAAATTAATTCAAAGAAAATATCTAAAACCAATACATCTCCCCAAGAACTGGTAGTACAAATCATGAGCTTCTAAGAATAGAGTATACAAAGCAAAAGAAAAATAAATACATAGTTTGTTTGAATAATACATAAACAGAGCTTTTATAAATCTAAGGCTACCCTGAACAAGATACAGATACAATAGGAACACAGGTACAAATTCAGATCCCGCAACCATCGAGCAGAGCAACAACGACAACCAATATCTGCATGGAATATGCAGAAGTGTAGTATCAGTACAACCGACCCCATGTACTGAGTAAGTAATAAACCTAGTTGTAGGTTGAAAGTAGTGACAAGCTTCTACCAAGGTCGGGTCCAAAACCACTAGTCCACAACAGTCCATAAAAACATAAAACAAATGATACCAGAAGAAACAAAGAGATAAAATGCTCAGCCAAATCATGATTTCAAAAATAATAGTTCTTCCTTTCAAATACATCAGGGAAAACCCAAATCATTTGCCGAAGTTGCCAAAAATATGACTAGTTTGAAAACAGTAATTTTTCTAAAATCCTTTCAATAATAAATAAAATATCTCATTTTCTTTCCAGATAACCAGTGTAAAACAAATGCATCACTATTCCCCTTTGTCAACCTGTGTGAGCAATCATGAATAATGTGAAACCATACAGCATGAGGAAACCACATCTCTATGCATGTATGTCATGTGTGCATGTCAATGCAATGTATCTAAGAGATTGTACTCATGTACTCACACTCTTAGAGTACTCAATCTCACTGTCTCGCATTCTCTCTCAGTATGCTCAGCACACCCAATCACTCAGTACTATACAATACCTGCTGCGGCGTGCAGCCCGATCCCTGTTTATAGTCGACTGCACTCACCGAGGGTGTGTACAGACTCATGAGGGGCTCCTACAGCCCAAGCGCTATAAGCACAGACAACTCACGTGCTGCACGGACAACTCACGTGCCATAACATAAATCCCTGGAACTGCACGGTCAACTCACGTGCTACGCGGACAACGCACGCGCTATCGTATCAATACCTGGATCCGCATGGAAAACGCACGTGCTACGCGGACAACTCGCGCGCTATGGTATCAATACCTGGATCCGCTCAAACAACTTACGTGCAATAGTATAATATATATAAAGCCAACATGGCTTGCTGCGGCGTGAAGCCCGATCCCAAATATATCCTCACAGTCAGGACCTCGGCCTCCCTCAGTCATCAATCTCTCTAGTCTCTCTCTCATGGGCTCACAATGTCATGAGAATAGTCAAAAAATGATGATATGATGTATCAATAAATAACAACAGAGACTAAAATATGATATGTAATAAAATGAATATGATTGAGTATGAAGTTTCAATTTAAAATAAATATTTCACAACAATATGATCTCTGTGGGTTCCAATAATACTGGCACATAGTCTCAACATGATTTTTTATATGTTTTTCAGCTCAATTTCTTTAACTCATAAAATCGCATGAAAAATGTCAAGATCATTTAACTACAAAATTTCACAGAAATAATTATGTCACAATTTCTATAGTGCATGCCCACACGCCCGTCATCTAGCATGTGCGTCACCTCCTAATAATTTATAGAATACATATATTCAGGGTTTATACCCTCAATTCCAAGATTAGAAGAGTTACTTACCTCGAACAAGCCAAATCCAATGTCGAGCAAGCTAAGCAATGCTCCAGCAATTCCACTCTGCGCGTATCAACTTCCAAACGGCTCGAATCTAGTCACAATTAATTTGATTCAGCCCACAAAATTTATACGAACTAATTCCATATCAAAATACTAATATTTCCATAAAAGTTGAAATTACGCCCCAAAAATCACCTGTGGGGTCCACGTCTCAGAATCCGACGAAATCACAAAATCCGATAACCCATCCAATTACGAGTTCAACCATACTAATTTCACTCAAATCCGACTCCGAATGGGTGTTCAAATCTCGAAAATGCGTTTTGTGACATTATAGAAATTTTCTTCTATTACTCTTGAAGATTCAATAAACTTACACCAAATATTAAGATAAATTCATAAACAAAAGGGAGTTAATAACACTTACCCCAAGTTGTGTGGAAAATTTCCTCTCCAAAATCGCCCAAACTGAGCTCCAAAATGTCCAAAATGAGAAAAGAATCTCGGAACCCTCGTTTTAAACACTGCCTAGGCATTTCCGCACCTGCGGTGCCTGGGCTCGCACCTGCGCATCCGCATTGGCAGAACAAATTGCGCGCCTGCGGAAACAGCCGGCCCTCTAAAATCTCGCATCTGCGGGCTCATAGATGCGCATTCCCCTTCGCACCTGCGGTCGCCTCACGCCAGCACCTTCGCACCTGCGACCTCACAGATGTGGCAAATTCCTCGCACCTGCGAGCACTGTCCAGTTCCACACTTGGCTGCTTTTGTGACTGATCTCGCGCATATGCGACTTAGCACCTGCGATCAAAATCTTCGCCGGTGCGATCTCACCAGTAGGCAGCAGTTCCAGCATTTCTTTAAGTCCAAATTGGATCCGTTAACCATCCGAAACTCACCCGAGGCCCCAGGGACCTCAACCAATTGTATCAACAAGTCCCATAACATAACACAGACCTACTCGACGCCTCAAATCACACCTAACAACATAGAAATGACGAATTACACCTCAATTCGAACTCATTGAACTTTGAAACTTTAAATTCTATAACTTGCGCCGAAACACACCAAATCACGTCCGATTGACCTCAAAGTTTGCACACAAGTCATATTTCACATTACAGACCTTTTTAAATTTCCAGAATCGGATTTCGACTCCGGCATCAAAAAGTCAACCCCCTGGTCAAACTTCCCAAAAATGTAACTTTCGGCAATTCAAGCCAAATTCCACTACGGACCTCCAAATAATCTTTCGAACATGCTCCTAAGTCCAAAATCACCATACAGAGCTATTGGAATCATCAAAATTTGAATCCGAGGTCGTTTACACATAAGTCCACATCCGGTCACTATTTTAACTTAAGCTTTAAACCTTGGAACTAAGTGTTCCAAATTCCTTCAAAAACCTCACTGGACCCCAACCAATTGATCCGGCAATTCACACAACAACTATAAAGTACAATTTGAGAAGTAAATGGGGAAACAGGGTTGTAATACTCAAAACGAACGGCCAGGTCGTTATATTCTCCCCCACTTAAACATACGTTCGTCCTCGAGCGTGCCAAGAATTGTTTCCAAGCCATCGAATCACTGTTCCATAAGTCTTGACTACACAATGCAACTGAAAATCATTAATTTAACCTTATCCCATAAACCTTGGAGTTTAATTTTCCAACCTTTAAATTTCTTTCAAGAAACAAATCTTCCATTTGAACACCGTATAAGTCCGAACAAGTTACATCGAGCTATAACTATAACCACGGATATAATCAACCAACATATTACACAACTCGCATGCTCGTAGCACCATTTCTGATCGTAGTGACTACTCCAAAACCAACCACATACAAGTATGCCTCATACCAAAATTAAAATTTAATACCTAACCATGTAATCAAATTGTCAATAGTAGACTCCCCCACTTGGCTCAAAGCCATAGATTAAAACACTCCATAATTTACAATACCCATACTCTATTACTGTCATAATATCGTAGTCAGTTCAACGAAACTTCTTTTCCAACTCATGCAACGCCAACCATAAAAATACCCCAATCAGCCGCTAAGCTCGCATTTATTCTCTTGACAATCAAGTCAACCTTCTCAGCCAGATTCAAATTCAAATCTCCACAGCTACGCCCGTAGGAAGAAAAGAAACTCTCTACTCAAGTCATAAGGAATACACCTATGTAGATTACTCCGCAGGGGATGACCCACCTGCTTAACCTTAAATTAGTATCTTGTTATACCCTTTAGCAGTCACAATTTCTATGCAATCATTAAATCTTTCCAAGTCCAAACTTATTAACAAGACATGAGAATTTGGCCTGTCCCAATCGTCTTAACACATCCCACTGTCACATCATACCTATCACACTGCCATTCTACCGCTCATCGACCCACAATTTCCATTGTAGGGTCATTACCGAACATATAAGTCTAATTGTACGAGTTACAACTGAAGCTACCGAGCTTAAGCTACGAACTAAACCTGGCCTCAAGTCCTCTAGACTGGCCCATCACCAAAACACATAATATGCATCTCGAACCTCGTTCATAGAATCACAAACCGGTGATACACAGCATATAATGAGCGCTCATGTGCGCATATGAATACGTGGAAGGAATTCAAAGAGTTTATGTCTCAAGCTGAATCAATCTCGCACGATAAGGAGACAAAGATGAGAAGTATATGTCCTAAATGCCTTGTAGCCTCTCGAAGATAAGTATGGACGTCATCATACCGATCCGCAGGACTCTACTAGACATTTGCTCATGATTTGTAGAACCTATGAACCTAGAGCTCTGATACTACTTTGTCACGACCCAAAATCCAACTAGACGTGATGGCACCTAACCCAACCCGTTAGGTAAGCCAATTTCCATCTATCCAATTCCAATGAAATTAATTAAAAGAAAATATCTAAAACCAATACATCTCCCCAAGAACTGGTAGTACAAATCATGAGCTTCTAAGAATAGGGTATACAAAGCGGAAATGAAATAAATACATAGTCTGTTTGAATAATACATAAACAGAGCTTTTATAAAACTAAGGCTACCCTGAACAAGAGGAAGCTACAACAGGAACGCAGGTACATCTTTAGATCCCGCAACCATCGAGCACAGCAACAACGACAGCCAATATCTACACGCAATGTGCAGACTTATAGTATCAGTACAACCGACCCCATGTACTGAGTAAGTAACAAACCTAGCCGTAGGTTGACAGTAGTGATAAGCTTCTATCAAGGTCGGGTCCAAAACCACTAGTCCACAACACTCCATAACAACATAAAACAAATAATACCAAAAGAAACAAAGAGATAAAATGCTCAGCCAAATCATGATTTAAAAAATAATAGTTCTTCCTTTCAAATACATCAGTGAAAACCCAAATCGTTTGCCGAAGTTGCCAAAAATATGAATAGTTTGCAAACAGTAATTTTTCCAAAATCCTTTCAATAATAAATAAAATATCTCATTTTCTTTCTAGATAACCAGTGTAAAACAAATGCATCAGTATGCCCATTTGTCAAAATGTGTGAGAAATCATGAATAATGTGAAACCGTACTGCATGAGGAAAACACATCTCTATGCATGTATGTCATGTGTGCATGCCAATGCAATGTATCTCAGAGATTGTACTCATGTACTCACACTCTCAGAGTACTCAATCTCACTGTCTCGCATTCTCTCTCACTATGCTCAGCACATTCAATCACTCAGTGCTATACAATACCTGCTGCGGCGTGCAGCCCGATCCCTGTTTAAAGTCGACTGCGCTCACTAGGGGTGTCTAGAGACTCATGAGGGGCTCCTATAGCCCAAGCACTATAAGCACGGATAACTCACGTGTTGCACGGACAACTCACATGCCATAATATAAATCACTGGATCCGCACGGTCAACTCACGTGCTACGCGGACAACGCACGTGCTATGGTATCAATATCTGGATCCGCATGGACAACTCACGTGCTACGTGGACGAATCACGCACTATAGTATCAATACCTGGATCCGCACGGACAACTCACGTGCTACGCGGACAACTCACGCGCTATGGTATCAATACCTGGATATGCACGGACAACTCACATGCCATAGTATAATATATATAAAGCCAACATGGCCTGCTGCGGCGTGCAACCTGATCCTAAATATATCCTCACAATCAGGCCCTCGGCCTCCCTCAGTCATCAATCTCTCCAGTCTCTCCCTCATGGGCTCTCAATGTCATGAGAATAGTCAGAAAATGATGATATGCTTTATCAATAAATAACAATAGAGACTGAGATATGATATGTAATGAAATAAATATGACTGAGTATGAATTTTCAATTTAAAATAAATATTTCACAACAATATGACCTCTGTGGGTCCCAATAATACTGGCACATAGCCTCAACATGATTTTTAATATGATTTTCAGCTCAATTTCTTTAACTCATAAAATCGCATGCAAAATGTCAAGATCAGTTAACTACAAAATTCCACAGAAATAATTATGTCACAATTTCTATAGTGCACGCCCACACGCCCGTCACCTAGTATGTGTGTCACCTCCTAATAATTTACAGAATACATATATTCAGGGTTTATACCCTCAACTCCAAGATTAGAAGAGTTACTTACCTCGAACAAGCCAAATCTAATATCGAGCAAGCTAAGCAATGCTCCAGCAATTCCACTATGCGCGAATCAACTTCCAAATGGCTCGAATCTAGTCATAATTAATTTGATTCTGCCCACATAAATTTATAGGAATTAATTCCATATCAGAATACTACTATTTCCACAAAATTCAAGATTACGCCCTAAAAATAACCCATGGGGACCACGTCTCGGAGTCCGACGAAATTACAAAATCCGATATCCCATCCAATTACGAGTTCAACCATACTATATTCAATCAAATCCGACTCCGAATCGGTGTTCAAATCTCGAAAGTTCATTTTGTGACTTTATAGAAATTTCCTTCTATTTCTCTTGAAGATTCAATAATCTTACACCAAAAATGAAGATACATTCATGGAATATAATCACAATGGATTTACGAACACCTACCCCAAGTTTTGTGGAAAGTTTCCTCTCCACAACTGCCCAAACCGAGCTCCAAAATGTCCAAAGTGAGAAAACAATCTCAGAACCCTCGTCTTAAACAATGCCCAGGCATTTCCGCACCTGCGATGCCTGGGCTCGCACCTGCGCATCCGTATTTGCGGAACAAATTGCGCGACTGCGGAGACAGCCGGCCCTCTAAAATCTCGCATCTGCGGCGCCATTCTCGCATCTGCGGGCTCACAGATGCGCAATCCCCTTCGCACCTGCGGTCGCCTCACGCCAGCCCCAGTCCGCATTTACGCCAACACCTTTGCACCTGCAGCCTCGCAGATGCGGAAAATTCCTCGCACCTGCGAGCACTGCCCAGTTCCACACTTGGCCGCTTCTGCGATAGACCTCGCGCACATGCGGCTTCGCACCTGCAATCAAAATCTTCGCAGGTGCGATCACACTAGTAGGCAGCAGTTCCAGCATTTCCTTAAGTCCAAATTTGATTTGTTAATCGTCTGAAACTCACCCGAGGCCCCCGTGACCTCAACCAATTGTATCAACAATTCCCATAACCTAACAAGGACCTACTCGAGGCCTCAAATCACACCTAACAACATCGAAACGACGAATTACATCTCAATTCGAAATCATTGAACTTTGAAACTTCAAATTCTATAACTTGCGCCGAAACACATCAAATCACGTCCGATTGATCTCAAATTTTGCACACATATCAAATTTCCCATTACGGACCTTTTCAAATTTCTAGAATCGGATTCCGACCCCGACATCAAAAAGTCAACCCCCCCAGTTAAACATCCCAAAAAATTTAACTTTCAGCAATTCAAGCCAAATTCCACTACGGATCTCCAAATAATTTTCCGGACACGCTCCTAAGTCCAAAATCACCATACGGAGCTATTGGAATCATCAAATTTGGAATCCGAGGTCATTTACGATATAAGTGCGCATCCGGTCACTATTTTAACTTAAGCTTTAAACCTTTGAACTAAGTGTTCCAATTCCTTCAAAACCTTACTGGACCCAAACCAATTGCCCTGAAAATTAACACAACAACTGTAAAGTACAATTTGAGAAGTAAATGGGGAAACGGGGTCGTTACAGTACATCTAAAACCTACTTCTTCAAATATCCTTATCTTACTAAAGGTACACATATAGTTGTTTCATTTTCAAGGCTAAAGTATTTTTAAACCTAGCCATGTTTACAAGTTTAGACCTTATAAATACACTTTCCAAACTCTTTTAATTATGTAGACATTTTCTCAGAGGAAGTTTATAAGAAAACCCTATGTTCTCTTTACAAAGTATATGTATATATATTATCTCCCTTTCAAAATGATATGCTTAAAACATGACATAGCGTAAGCTATACACTTTTAAGAACTAACGAAGTAGAATATAGACATTTAATTCCCCGAACCTAGTCTAAGTCCTATGGAGCTATCTTAGGTAGATTCTAGGGGGTGCCTAACACCTTCCCCTTAGAAGAACAAGAACTCTTATTCAAAATCTCACTGGTTAGCAGACTAATAGAATAATAATTTAATAACTGAATTAGGTACCCTACTATACCTTTAAATATTAGGTGGCGACTCTTTTATCATCAACATGAAAACCACTAGTTGAAACTTATTTTGACTCGCGCAAAATAGAGGGCGACATGGCATAATACAATATTTAAGCAAAAAGTAATATCAATATAGGCCCAAGATAAAACTGTAACAATCATTAATAGTGAGGAATGCAAATTAAGGTGAAGTCAAATAGAGTAAAGCAATTTACAATGAAGCCTTTGTTTCCATTTAACACTAAACCTAAAGAGATTAGAAAATATCAATAATTAAAGGCTTAAGGTAAAATTCCATTCATGGCCAAGATACCCTTTGGATCCCTAGAACTTCAAAGTTCACAAGGGTCTCAAGGACCCCTAGCAGTGCTTGTGTCAGAGAGAATATGTCAACCAAGAACTACATTCTAATGATAAATACCCTTAAACACTCACACTTACTCTTCCCTATAGGTTAAAATGCTAATGAGACACTCGATGTAAATTTCAATACAACAATAATGACAACACACACGGAGATGTACATTTCCCATGGGTGACTATTCAGAACATTACAGATAACACCAATAGAGATCACAGTTCATACACAAATATGTAATACACTGTCATGTAATTTACTAGGTTTCAGAGTACTCAATAAAATCAATTGCAGGTGCAGGCCATTAATGAGAAAACCAACATGGCAATACAAGAACTCAGAACAAATAAGTCATGTAGTTCAAAGGAGCAGAGGAGATATCATGTGTCATATCCTCACTAATCCTACTAGCAAGTTCATACTTATGAGGATTCTTAACTGTAGCCATATATTTAGTCATGTATGCACTTAATGAAAGTTTATAGATAGATTAGCACTCCACTTCTTACTAAGTATAGGGGTTAACCGTCCACTTTAGAGTTCTTAAAAGACAGGGATAATCAAATAAATTTGTCTACACCTACAAGTGATATGACCTCTAATGAAATCTTTCATTCATTCTAGGCTGATTAGAAATTAAATACACAGTCCTACTCTCAAATAAGGCAGACAAGTATCAAGGGTCTCTCCTAACCTTACAAAACGGGGGTTACAGTTAACTTATATGGGATAAACATAAGTATGTGGTATCAGGGAAACATGTATGAGAATGTAAGACAAACAGAGCATGTTCAAGAATAAGCTGAGTGCAGAAATCCTAGGGATAGAATTCAAAAACACACATATGACAGTCTTACAGGATCATAACATGGCAGACATATTTGAATATCATGATATCAAATTAATAATGTTACTAGGTGTAAGTTTCAGAAAAAAAGGACACTAAAGAGCATTGTATTAAAAGTCTGTTATACAGGCTAAGTGTAGGAACTTAGTCATGATGGAGCTTAGCCTAATACTTTAGCACAACAAATGAACTTAAACACCATAAATGTATCTTAACCAGGTTCCATAACTTAAGCCAAATGTTGAGCAACCATCAAAGAAGAAATTGATCTAAATGATATTTCAAGAGTCAATAAAGTGACAAAAGCACATGTGAAAGAAGAAATTGATCTAAATGTCATGAGCTGATGTACCTAAACTAAGCTGACAGTCCCATCTTTATCATTAAAGGGCTCATATCTATTTAGGTTATATTATCAAGTGAATCATACCAATAATAATAAGGCAAACTAATACAACGTACACGAGAGCCACAATAAAACTGTCACATCCCAACCCTACCAGAATCGACTAACACACAACGTCTGAAGGCTCGTGCGAACAAATGCGTGCTCTTTCGACCATTCGTTCATGAGTTCTGGGCCATTGAGGCTTCTAAGTAACAATCACCAAAATGTAAAATAGTACAACTGAATAACAAGGACAACACTAGCATTTCATACATATTACAATTGTTCTTGACAAACGATACCTGCCCCTATTATACTACCAAACTATGATGATCCGATAGGTCATCTTTTATATTTTAACCAAATTCTGCGTTTTGAGGTCTCAAAAACATCATTTTAGCCTTCATAGATTTGTGTGCATAGTCCTGGTATTCTTCCAGAAGGCTTATATGTTAAAAACTGATAAAAATAAGAATTGTTGCCTTACAAATTAATTTGAGTTGACTTCGGTTAACGTTTTGAGTAAAAAGACCCGAATTTATATTTTGACAATCCCGATGGGTCCGTATCAAAATATGGGTCCTGGGAGTATGCCCGGAATCGAATTCGGAGGTCCCTAACGCGAGTTATAATTCTTTGTTGAAAATACGAAATCTGGACGTTTAATGATATTTAAGAATCGACTGATATTTGAATTTATTGATACCGGGTCCGTATTTTAGTTTTGGAGCTCGGTATAAGTCCACTAAAATATTTATGACGTGTCTGTCGAATTTGGTAAGAAACGGAGTTGATTTGACGTGATTCAGACGTTCGGTTGTGAAAATAAAAGTTTTAAAGTTTTGTTATAAAATTCATTTGATTTAGTGTCTGATTCCTAGTTGTAGGCGTTATTTTGGTGTCTTGATCACGTGAGCGAGTTCGTATGATGTTTTAAGACTTGTGTGCATGTTTGGTTTGGAGCCCCGAGGGCTCGGGTGAGTTTCGGATAGTCTACAGAAGCTTTTTGCACTTAGAAAAATCTGATATTTTTGCTGTAGCTGGTTTTCTGGTGTGTTGTGCTTCGCGATCGCGAAGGGGGATCTAGGTTGGGGGAGGATTTTACACCATGCGAATGAGAGACTATGGCCGTGAACGAGGAGCAATGGGGGGTTTGCTCTATGCAAACACGACCCATCACACGTGAACGCATAGCATTAGCTAGGCTGGGCAGGAGACTTGAGGTTACACTACGCGAACGCGGGTCTTGTCTCATGAACGCGGAGGTCGGGGGCTAACCTTCAAGAACGCGTGTAGCCTCTTGCGATCGCGTAATCCTAATAGGCACTACTCTTCGCAAACGCATCAGGATTCACGCGAACGCGATGAATACCTGACGCCTAGTCATTCAAAACAGAACAAACGGGATTTTTTCCATTCCTTCAAAATTTCAAAACTAGAAGAGCTAGAGGCAATTTTCCTAAAGGATTTTCTTCCCCAATTTGTTGGTAAATGATTTTAACCTACTTTATTTCAATTACCCATTACATTTCATGAGTTTTCAACCTAAAATCTAGGATTTTCGTGGTGGAAATTAGGTGTTTGGGTAAAGTTAGTGGTTTTTGTATAATTGGAATTTAGACCTCGAATTGAGGTCGGATTTCGAAACTAGTTACATAATCGAGCTCAGGGGTGAATGGGGTAAATGAATTGTGGTCCGAACCTCGGGTTTTGACCAAGCAGGCCCAGGTGTTGACTTTTTCAATAATGACCTAAATTGAATTCTTTGCAATCGTGGGTTGTTCCTAAGGCTTAATTTGAATAGTTTGGTTACTAAATTGCTAGATTCTATTGGTTCGGAGGCTTGTTTGAAAGGAAAAGTCCTGGTTGAGCTTTGAGTTTGGTCTTCGGAGCGAGGTAAGTATCGTGGTTAACATTGACTTGAGGGAATAGGACTTGTTTATCTATTTGCCACATGTTTAAATGTTGGGGAACAACATATATGTGAGGTGACGAGTACTTATGCGTTGTAATCGGGTTAAAGTATGCGGGTGGGGTTTGGTTTCTTGCGATTATAGCTTCCTTTGTTCATATTACCCATGTTTAGGCTAGTATTGTTAAATTGATCGTTCTTATTATATTTACGGATCTTCTGCTGATAATTGAGGATTGATTCCGAAGTTGAGATTGATATTGTTGAACCAAATGTTGAAGTAAGTCTTGTACTTGTTATTCTATCTCCTTGTTTTTATTTGTTCATTGCATTATGGTAAGGGAGAGTGTTAATGCACGGAGGGTGATGCCGTCCCATATTGTGAGTGTTAATGCACGAAGGGTGATGCCGTACCATATTGTGAGTGTTAATGCACAAAGGGTGATATCATGCCATTTTATGAGTGTTAATGCATGAAGGGTGATGCCGTGCCATTTTTATTGATTTATGGTGAGATTGAGAGTAAAAGCACGAAGGGTGATGCCGTGCATTTTTCCTTACTGTATTTACTTGTTCTTATTAGTTCATAGTATATTGGTTGTTCAAGTTACCATCCTGTTGTAGTTCTCTATCTCGTACTCCCTTCAGCATGTTTCCCCTTGCCAATAGTACATGTTTAGCTATTATTTATACATATATTGTTAAATTGCACAAGTTTTTTATGTAGGTATCTTGTCATAGCCTCGTCACTACTTCATCGAGGTTAGGCTCGACACTTACCACTAAATGGGGTCGGTTGTACTGATACTACACTCTATACTTCCTATGTAGATTTTGGTATTGGTCCAGCTGATCAAGAGGCGTAGCAGCTCGGACTGGTTCATCGGAGAGTCAAGGTAGATCTGTTGGCATTTGCAGACCTTGAAGTCCCCATCTATCTTTTCTGTTTTTTTTTTCTTTACTATTTTTTTCGTTCAAACATTTGTATTTCTTTCAGACTTTTACTTGTAGTAACTCCTAGAAGTTCGTGAATTGTGACTCCAGATCTGGGTGGTAGTAATTAATGAAGTTTTTATTTTATTCCGCACTCGCTGTATTTCATTTTAGTTTATTTGCTGTTATTTACTGAATTGAATAAGGATTGGCTTAACAATTCTCTAACGCCGGCTTGCCTAGCAAGTGGAATGTTGGGCACCATCACGCTCCCGATGGTGGAAACTCCGGGACGTGACAAGTTGGTATTAGAGCACTAGGTTGCCTAGGTCTCATAATTCACGTGCATGCTTAGTAGTGTCTGGAGGATCAGTACAGAGACGTCTGTGCTTATCTTTCAGAGGCTATGAAGTTTAGGAACCATTTCACTTCTATTCTTCTTTGTTGTGCGGTTTTATTATATCATTGCTGATTGAACTCTTCTACTTTTGTCCTTCCGCAGATGGCGAGAACACATACCGTATCTTCAGCTGTGCAGCAGCCAGAGTCTCCAGTGGCAGCTCCTACGAGGGGCAGAATGGAGGCCGAGACAGGGCTCAGCCCAGAGCCCGAGCAGCAGCCCCAGCAGCGGAGCCTCAGGTAGAGTTTGCCGATGAGGTTCCAGCCCAGACTATTCCTGTCGGACCAGCTCAGGTCCCGGAGGGGTTCATTGCCACCCCAGTGCTTCACGATGCTTTGTTTTGTTTGGTCCAAAGCACAACAGCTAAAATTTCCACTGACCAAAGCCCGTAGTGTACCTCGTGACCAATTAAGCCTTGCTTTAACTCTCGCGGCACAATCACGAGAGAGAAGATGTGTAGAACTTATAGCCACCTGCCGAATCACAATATATGGAGTCTCTCCTCCCGACAAGAACCATTACCTCATTCTGGACTGATTAACAATATATACTCTTTAATATGCTTCATATAAATCTGATCACACCGATCCCAAGTGCAATAATCTCGTCTCACCCAGTACAAGCTGCTCAGGCGATAAGCCACCTCAAACACTGCCAAAAGCCTTATATGATGCCACAATGTGCCAACAAGCTACAAACTAGAATATGATACATAAGGAAATGAACTCTGGAAAGATCTACTCAACCCACACAACTAATTTAAATAACCGAAAAAATGTTATGAACCTTCCCCAAGAAATGGGAAGCAAAACACACAATGATAGATATGGGAAAGTGTACTCAATATCACACTGTTGCGGCGTGCAACCCGATCCACGCATAATACTGTTGCGGCGTGCAACCCAATCCAACCATGTTATACGTGGTGGCGTGCCACTGATCCAATCAACATATTTGTGGCGGCGTGCCACCCGATCCAACCATATACCCGTGGCGGCATGCCACCCGATCCACACATAATAATCTAAAGAAAACACACATCGAGCCGTAACGCTCATACACATGAAATGCCCGAATATCAATCATAAGCATCCCAAGTGCATGATACAAATCCTGGGGAGATGGGTAACGTCACACGCTACAAAACTCAAGCACCACTAAGGTGCGATATATGACCTGCATCTCGAGAGCCATCCTGCTCACATAATACCACAAACCATACATGATCTCAATACGAGTGCGAATAATCAAACCACCTCACAACCCACCTGGTATAATATAGATTACATGGAATAGCTGACGACAGAAATAACATCCAAGGCCCGAAGACCCTTCCGAAAATAGCGCTATGTTGAGATGAGCACATCCCGCTTGATGTAAGGCCCACATTCATATTTAGATCCATCCACAGACCTCAAACCGATTCTGATCATATCATGCTTGGCTAAATAGCCTCTCAAGGCCCCACAATGACATATTCACGACACATAAGAATAGCTGTCAAATTCGGAACAAACTTCCACATTCCACAACCAAATAAATCGAGCGCCCTTCAGGCATAAACTCTCACATTAGCGATAGTACAACAATCTCCATACTTGGTCTTAAATCTTTAAACAATCAAGTTACTACATGTTACACTTATACAACCTTCCCGTAGGATACACTCCCACGACCCTCTGCACCAGGTAACAAGTCTGCACGTCCATACCACCGATCACACTAATGCTGTAAAGCAAATCAAGAAGCTGCAAATCAGTACACAAAGCCTCTTACACAGGACATCGATCTTAGGTGACGCTAAGGACAATACTAGCTTACTCTAAACATCTGAATTCTTCCTTGCTCATTCGAGCTCATGACATTCTTGTCAACACCGAACCGCAACCTTGATCCTCAACTTCCAATTTCCCATGCCGCATACTGCACCTAACATGCCAATACTGTTACAACCCAACTTCGCGTACCTTAGATCATGCCGTACGTTAGTCGACGTAAATCCAAGAA
>AWOL01S0005405.1:16277-41332 GCA_000715115.1 Nicotiana otophora | reverse complement strand
AATGGGAGCCACGTGCACCTTCTCTCGAATATCATCATTCCTAATCTTATCTATCCTAGTGTTTTTGCACATCTACCTCAACATCCTCATTTCTGCTACTTTCATCTTCTGGATATGTGAGTTCTTAACGGGCCAACATTCAGCCCCATACATCATGACCAGTCTAACCACCACTTTATAGAACTTACCTTTGAGTATCAGTGGCACTCTCTTGTCATACAGGACTCCAGATGCTAACCTCCACTTCATCCATCCTACCCCAATACTCTCTTGTCATACGGTGTTGTAAGAATTAATTCTGAGGCTCATTTATTACTTAAGAAAGAAGTCTAATTTGACAAGCCTAAAACCAAAAAACCAAACCGAAAATAACTACACCAAATCGCAAGAAAATCGAACCGCATCGAAAATACTTTGGTTCGGTTTTGGTTAGTAAAATCGCAAACCGAAAACTGAAAAAACCGAACCGAATCGACCGACGCCCACCCCTAATAAAAATCAGTTTACATAGCACAACCAACCGCAAAAGAGATGTTTGCGGTTGATGAGGTGGTTCCGATATCCACAATTCGACACCGAAGGAGCTGGGTCCGGTCACTAAGGGAGAAACCAAATAGCAACTACTGACACCTACTCCGCCCCAACCGGAGAAGCAAGAGATGGGCGGGGACGATGACTACGGAGTTCCCAGATATTTCATAGCTCCCAACGATTCCGACGCTACCAAATCAACGGTCGAAGAACTAGAGCAAGTCATATTAATCGAACACTTGCCCGATCGAAAGGTATACCTGGGCACAAGATTGAATCCTGAGCTCAGGAAAAAACTCATTCAATTTCTTATAGCTAACGAAGATTTTTTTCCTTAGTCCCACCTTGATATGACAGGGATCCCGCCGGAAATAACCCCTCACAGGCTAAGTCTGGACCCGAAGTTCCACCCGGTCAAGTAGAAGAGGAGACCCCAGGCCGAGGTCAAACATGCTTTCAACAAGGATGAGGTATCTAAACGCCTTAAAATATGGTCCATCCAGGAGGTTAAATACCCGGATTGGTTAGCAAATGTAGTCGTAGTCCCCCAAAAGGGGAACAAATTAAGAATATGTGTGGACTATAAAGACTTGAATAAAGCATATCCTAAGGACTCTTTCCCTTTGCCTAACATTGATCACATGATCGATGCAACTGTCGGCCACGAGATCATCAATTTTCTCGACGCTTATTCTGGGTACAACCAAATTCGGATGGACCCTGGTGATCAGGAAAAAACTTCCTTCATTATCAAGTACGGAACCTACTGCTATAACGTGATGTCGTTCAGACTAAAAAACGCTGGTGCCACTTACCAACGCCTAGTAAATCAGATGTTCGAATAACAAATAGGAAAATTAATAGAGGTTTACATTGATGATATATTGGTCAAGTCTTTGCGAGCAGAGGATCATTTGAAATATTTGCAGGAAACCTTCATCATATTGAAGAAATACAATATGAAGCTGAACCCGGAGAAATGTGCATTCGGAGTCGGGTCTGGTAAATCCCTTGGATTCATGGTATACAACCGGGGAATCGATATCAACCCCGATAAGATCAAGGCCATCGAAGATATTACTATTGTGGACAATGTGAAGGTCGTACAAAGATTAACCAGATGCATAGCCGCCTTGGGACGATTTATTTCGAGGTCCTCCGACAAAAACCACCGGTTCTTCTCACTGTTGAAGAAAAATAGTAACTTCTCATGGACCCCGGATTGCCAACAAGCCTTGGAGCAGCTCAATCGATATCTATTGAGCCTACCACTACTTCACACATCGAAGACAGACGAACAACTATACTTGTACTTAGTAGTATCGGAGATAGCGATAAGTAGATTCCTTGTCCGGGAAGAGAAAGGTATACAATTTCCAATTTACTATGTTAGCACGACTTTAGTTGAGGCCGAAACTAGATACCCTCACCTAGAAAAATTAGCGCTCGCTTTGCTAAGCGCCTCTAGGAAGCTGAAACCGTACTTTCAATGTCACCCCATATGTGTCGTAACCACTTACCCATTGAGGAATGTAATGTATAAATCCGAGATCTTGGGATGGTTGGCCAAATAGGCCGTATAGATCAGTGGGTACGATATCGAATATCGGCCTCGGACCGTCATTAAATCTCAAATTTTGGCAGACTTTGTAGTTGACTTTATGCCGGCCCTAATACCTGAGGTCGAGCAAGAGTTATTGTTAAGCGCGGGGACTTCTTCGAAAATCTGGAGCCTTTTTACGGACGACGCCTCGAATGCAAATGGGCCGGGACATGGAATTGTATTAAAACCACCCACAGGTAATGTAGTTAGACAATCTATTAGGACTGTAAAATTAACTAAAAATGAGGTCGAGTATGAATTCATGATCACAGGTCTTGAACTGGACAAAAGCTTGGGGGCAGAGGTTATCGAAGCTCAGTGCGACGCCCTTCTTGTGGTGAACCAAGTTACTGGGACGTTCGTAGTCAGAGAGGAACGAATGCAAAGATACCTAGATAAACTGTAGGTATCGTTACATCGGTTCAAGGAGTGGACTCTACAACATATGCCTTGGGATCAAAACAGCGAGGCCGATGCCCTTTCTAACTTGGGATCGTCGGTCGATGGCAATGAGTTCAACTCGGGGGCGGTCGTACAACTCATGAGATCAGTAGTAGAAGAAGGTCATGCCGAGATAAACTCAACAAGCCTAAATTGGGACTGGAAAAACAAATATATAGAATATCTGAAGACCGGAAAACTGCCTTCGAACCCTAAGGGATCGAGGACTCTGCATACGAAGGCGACCCAGTTTAGCCTGTCCGAAGACGGTACATCTTTCCGAAGAACATTCGATGGCACACTCGCAATATGTCTAGGACCCGGAGACATCGAGTATGTTCTGAGGGAAATCCACGAAGGCACCTGCGGAAATCATTCGGGCGCCGAATCATTTGTTCGAAAAATAATTAGAGCCGGCTACTATTAGATCGACATGAAAAAGGACGCGAAGGAGTTCGTACAAAAATGTATCAGATGTCAAAGGCACACTCTGATGATTCAACAGTCCTGGGAGCTACTACATTCGATCTTGTCGCCCTGGCCGTTCATGAAATGGGGGATGGATATCGTCGGTCCCCTTCCACTGGCACCCGGTAAGGCTCAATTTATATTGTTTATGACTAATTATTTTTCTAAATAGGTGGAAGCCCAGGCGTTTGAGAAAGTCAGGGAGAAGGAAGTCATTGATTTTATATGGGACCACATAATATGTCAGTTCAGAATGTCAACTGAGATCGTGTGTGACAATGGGAAGCAGTTCATCGGCATTAAAGTAAGAAAGTTTTTCGAAGATCATAAGATTAAAAGAATCTTGTAAATGCCCTATCACCCTAGTGGGAATGGGCAAGCGGAGTCCATGAACAAAACCATACTCCAAAACCTCAGAAAGAGATTAACTGACGCTAAAGGAAAATGGAAAGAAATCTTGCCTGAAGTCTTATAGGCTTACCGTACGACCTGTAAGTCCAGTACCGCGGCCACCCCGTTCTTGTTGGTTTATGGCGCCGAACCACTAATACTGGTCGAAGTTGGAGAAACGAGTCTCAGGTTCCGATATGTAACCGAAGAATGAAACAACGAGACCATGAATACGATCCTGGAAATGTTAGATGAAAGGCGTGAAACGCCCTCGTCCGCATGACCGCCCACAAATAACGGATCGAGAGGTACTACAATCGAAGAGCCAACATTCGACACTTCAATGTCGGGGACTTAGTGTTGAGGAAAGTCACATTAAATACCCAAAACCCGAAGGAAGGGAAGCTGGGGACGAACTAGGAAGGTCCGTATCAAATTATCGAGATCACTAGAAAGGAGTCGTACAAACTCGGAGAAATGAACGGTGAGAGACTACCGAATAACTGCAACATAAATCGCTTGAAATGATATTATTGCTAAGGTACGACCCCGTTTACTTCTTTTATTTATTTACATTTTCGACTAACGCTTGTAGGTAACCGTCAAAGAATGATACAATTTTTAGTCCTGAAAGCACGCGTTGCAATCTTTTTACCTTGAACCGGTTTTGTCCCAAATGGATTTTCCGGCAAGGTTTTTAATGAGGCAACAATGGATCGTGCTAAGTTAGAATCAAAGACCGATTGTCAATAGTATCCGAGGCTTCTCTATGATCAACCTCGAACACTGGGGGGAATCACCCTCGGATAATGATTTTGGCAAGGAAAGAAACTTTGTGCTCAAATAGTCTAGGCTCAATCGATAGGATTTACTAAAAGGGCCAAACAGTCGAATGAACCGTGCCTACATAGACCGCCCGAGCCCGGACACAAAGCTTGAACACATGTGTAACTTTGTATATTATGCACAAAAATGAAAGGAAGTTTCTACCTTGCGGATAAATATTTTGCCCATTGAAATTTTTTCTTTCTTACATTTGATCCCCTAAATACATTGAGCCCAAGGGCCACCTCACTCGGGGACTATCTCCCAAGGCAGTTTCGGAAGGCCTGTGATAATGAAGCCCGGGGGCACAAAGCTTATTAGGCAGTGCTCGAACTTTAAAGTCTACGAACACCCTCATTCGGGGACGGTTATCTCGGTTACGCCCGGATGACTCGGGGTAACAAGCCCACTAGGAAACACCCTAACTAGAAAGGTTATGGCCGTCTTAAAATAGCTCAGAGACGTCCGAGACCCGTAACCAGAAAAAATTAACAAGACCTTCAAAATTTTTAAACCGGTTCAAAAGGCTACCCTTGGCAAATTGTAATCTAAAATATTCTAAGTAATTTGGGAAAGCTTCCAGTCATACCGATCCCCCCACGAGTCTTAAACAAAATAATATCGAGAGCAAGGCTTGTTCAAACCTCCGAACAAGACCTACGTGCTAAGGCATTCTTTACAATCATTAAGAATAGAGCGAAAAGAAACAAGCTTAAAAACTGTCGAAGGGAAAAAGGCCTTATATATAAAAAGATCTTTAAAAAGGCCAAACGGCCTCGAAAAAAAGGTACAAAAGTACAAAAACAAGGAAAACACTACCAGGAATTTAAACGGCTTGGTCTCCACCGGAGCCCGCCTCATCACCAGGACTATCAGAGTCTTCTCCGCTCCTAGATCTGCCAGAACCCTCGGAGTCTTCTTCGTCCTCGGGATACACCAACTTTTTAGCCTTGGCCTCGAGCCCCTTAGCACTTTCGACCTCGGCCAACAAATCAAAACCTCGAGCATGAACTTTCTCGAGGGCCTCCCTTCGGGACTGCCACTTCATTTATTTGACAATATCTTTCAGGCGGTCCTGGGATGCCTAGGTATCGGTTTTATACTGGGCCACCATGTCATCGGCATCGACTTTGGTTACTTCAACCACCGACTTGGCCGCTTTAAGCTCCTTAGCTAGAGAGTCTCGATCGTCAACAACCGAGCTTAGATGAGACTGGAGCTCCTCAATATTTCTGGACCGTGCCTCAACTTTCTCTATCGTCTCTCAAATTTGGGCCTCCGCCGAGGTCAACTGCGCCCAGGAAGTCTCCTTTTCCGAGGCCAGGCGATCCATCTTGCCTCTCCACTCTTCGGCCTCGACCTTGACTGTATCCATCTTGGCTCGGAGTTGGTCGATCCAATCAATCTTCTGTTGGATATGCAGGTTCCGACCATTAGTCACCGTGTCTTGCTTATCATCACTAACTTTAAAGATTTTTACCTATTTAACCAGGTCAGCATGTTCTTTCCGAGCCGCTTCTAACTCAACTCGAAGGCTCTTATCCTCTCCTTCACGTTGCTCGCTGAGAAGTTTCTACGTGTCTCTTTTCTCAGTAAGCTCTTTGACTTCGGCTTTGAGTTGGTTCTGCTCATCCTGATACCGGAGAAAAGTTTCATAGTGAAGCACCGAGGCCTAGAAATACGAAGAAAAATATTAGGATTATCAATGCATTAGTGCAAGTATAAGAGGATAAATTCAAATCATCAAGAGTTATCTAGAGTTACCCGATTTAGCGCATGTTGTGCTTCATTGAACAGGACGGGCGCGTCTACCTCGTTCATTTTCGCATGGTCTTCTTCGATCATCAGGCACCAGACATAACTAGCCACCCCTACGGGGGCGGAAAGAATTTGGGCATCCTCCAAAATGGTGATGACAATCGACCGCTTCCGATCAGTATCCACACTCGGGGCAGGGAACCAGTTGATCAGTTTCAGGCTCGAGTTAGGCCCACCTTCCCTCGAGGACAACCTCTTCCTCGGTACCTATAAGTCACCCAATCCAGTGACGTCCTTCGTGGCGGTGGAATCCACACCATCAAAAAGGCAACGGAGGGGTTTGTCCACTCCATGGCCCCCCTCGTTGGGGCGCTCTTTTACCATTTGGGCCTCGTTGTACATGGACTCAGTAAACGAGGGTGACTCGGTGATGTCTATCACACCTAGTGCCTCCTTCGGGGCACTGGACGCATCCTGAAAAGCCTCGGCCCCGGCCTCGTCATCGACCTCCCTAATTTGAGGAAGATCGGCCTCACGGATCTCTGGTTCAGAGCCCCCCTGCTCTTTGAGCTACGATGGCTCCTGGGCTATCAGAACAAATGGTTTTTCTTCCTCGGACTTGTCCTTAAGCCGATAGAGCAAATCTAAAGCTGGTGCTCAGGCACTGGTGTTTTCTTTCGACTTGCGCACCAGCCTTCTTCTTGTTTACTATTTCTCCGAGCTAGGGGAACTTAGAGACTTCTTCATTTTCCTCTCTTTGGCCTGTCTCAGAGCTGGGGACTCGGCAGGTAAGTTCTTGTCACCGACTGGAGGCTGGAGCTCGACATTCTTAGATAAACCTGCAAACAGAATTTAAGGGACTAATGGCTTAATGTTAAAAGGAGATTCCTAATACAACCTACTTGGGAAAGAAGTATCACTATGGGAACGAGCCTCCCAACGTCCCTTAAAGAGTTTGCTCCACTAGCGCTCAGAGTAGGGCATATGAGAAATGATACCCTCGACCCACTCCTTGAGTCGAGGGATAACATTTGGAACCCGAGCGACGGCTGCACCATCACAAAGCACCGATAAGGAAAAGAGAAGTAAATAATAAATCGACATTCGAAAGTAAGTTATACTTACGTGACGTATTCCATTTCTCGGGAAATGGCCTGCACTTAGCTGTGATCAAGTCCGAAGTCCTCACTCAGACAAAATGACCTTGCCAACCCTGATCCCGATCCTCATCAATACTTGAGAATGGGGCTTTACTAGCCCGATGCACAAGCTTTATCAATCCCCTATTGAAGATTTAGGGACTGTATAAGCGGAGTATATGATCGATGGTGAACGAGCACCCATCGATTTTGTTCACAAAAAGCGGAGGAGGTCGATCCTCTTGAGTGATGGATGAATCTAGCCTAGGCACACGTTGTACCTCCTGCAGAAATCCAAAATGACCAGGTCCACTGGGCCTAATGTAAAGGGATAAGTGTAAACACTTAAATATCCCTCGACATAGGTGGTGATGGCCTTCTCGGGGTCGAGGACCACTATGTCTTTATTGGCCCGACTGTAGTCTTTTTGGATCGTAGGGAGGATCTCCTCGGTAATCGAGCAGATGTCTCTCGAAAGCTCCTCGCACTGACCCTGTACGTAGAAGGGCTTTTCAACGTTGAAATCGACGTTGACCGAACATCCCCCGAGGATGAACATTTTAAAGGGGGTTTGTGCACCGGTTCATCAATGGCCGCACACGGAGAGGTCTCCTCAACCTCAGTAGCTGGCCACGAAGTAGAAGGAGCTTCTTTCTGGGGAATGATTTTGGAAGCCTTTTCCATTTCCTTAGAAAATGAAGATGGAGGAAAATCTGAGAAAGATGAAGAAAAAAAGGAAGTTGAAGGATTAGACTTATTGGCTTGAGATGAAGATGGATAAAACTTCTTTCAAGGACCTCGAATAACCGAGGTAAAAGTGCTAAAGAGTATTAAAATATAAAGGTACGAGGGTAGAAGGTTTGGATATAAAGTAAAAATGAACAAAGGAGGGGGTATTTATAGTAGTTCAGCGGCATTTCACATCCAGGGATGGCCGACCGGTGGCTGACATGCATTTTGATGCCATTATGACTCGACTGACGAGACATTTTGATTGTTTTTCCATTTCTGTCACGATGTATCAAAGTAAGAATCGGAAGCTCAAGTCGTTTCTCTTCGTTTACTCTCCAAAAAACAAGGGGACTATCTGTATACGGGTGAAATCGAGCTCATGATGCATCCTAACCTCCAACAAAATAAGTCAGGCTCGAGACATGGCAACAAAGGACCAAAATCGAGACAAAGTCCCATCGGGCTAGAACCCGGGGGTGTGACGCCTGCCTTCAAGAATATCAAGGCCATGGTCCCAGAATCAGTCCTAGTCTCGAACGACTTCGAAGAACATTGACAGACAATCCAGCATAGCCAACAAAAGGACAAAATATCCGTGACTGGCCAAATATTATGGCGGGGATCTCGACACGTATCGATAAGGAACCGACAATCAGTGAATCAGGAGATTTCTTACCTTTTACAGAGTTGTACCTAAAATAGGACCCCCTACTATATAAAGGGGGTCTGATAGTTCATGAAGAACATTGTAACATGCATTCAAAAGCGACATGTTATCATTTTCTCTGTCTTTAGCTCTTGTTCTTTTTCAACAGTTTACCGGTCGTGGCGAGCGCAACTCGAGAGTGGCTATTTCACTAAGACTGAAACTATTTAACTCATGTGCTTTGAATTTATTTTATCTTTATTTATTATATAGTAACTTAATTTATCACTTTGTATCAAGTTAATACGCGTATCCTTAAAATCACTTACAAATTTAAATGTTATCCGATTTTGAGGGTAAATAGAAAGTTATGAAATTTATAAATAAATGAGCTAGTTCTATTGTCAAATATTTTGGGACGTCTCGATATGAAAAATTATAGTGCAAAATCAAAAGACATGTGTGGAGTGTGGCGTTACTTAAAACTCAATTATAAGTAACTTTATAAATATGAATTGATAACATGAATATTGATGAGTAACTTATTACAACGGGTTGCACTTCACTAATTTATGCAAAAGTTCTTTCAAACGTACACTTGTTTACCCATAAAATGGTACAATTGAATTGATACATGGTTTCTAAGTGAATTAATTTGATCCTGACATAATATAATAATCAAAGAAACACACAATACTTAGCCTTAGAATATAGATGAAATAGCAAAGATGGTGATTCCGTGAAAATGATTTTCGAACACAGCAATGATGAGATCAAAAAGCAAGAAAGTAAAATTGTATAAAGCTTTGTATAGAATATAGTATATTTTTTTCCAGAAAATTTGTGTCCTTTACAATGGTAACCGAGCTCATTATTTATAGTTATGCCTAGGGAAATAAGTTCTAGGATCGTGCCCTCCTTTAATGACAATTATGAGGGTCATTGATAAATATGTAATGGTGAATATAAATGTCAAATTCTCTGTAACGGACCGTTGCTCTTAATGCTGCAGAATATTCCTTAGTAAATGCCACCGGGGGCAGATCATTTAATACACCTTCATGAACGTTATCCTTTTTGGTGACAAGCAGAGTGGTTGCGTTCGGTCCTCATCCATCCCATCTCGGATTCCACGTGCCCTCCTTTTAGTCAGCCACGTATCATATCATATTTTACCCTATACAGATAGTCTCCTTGCTTTCCGGTGTCATAACTTTGTGTTACCAGGAAGTTGGTAGAAATACCTTTTTGGTAGAAATTACTATAACTCTCTCTGAAGGCCTCTGACAGTTCATTAGACGCACGCCTCTCAGCATTTAATGCCCCAAACACGCATCATCCCATGATTCAGCACAACCTTTTTTGATTATCGAGGTAATCATGGCCATGAATTTAGCCACCAAAATTTTACTTATACGCAACTTCCTTTTCCTTTGCATTTTATAATTGCCTGAGCTTCTAATTTGCATCATTGTTTTCAACCCCTTTTCTAATTTTCTTCAAACACAAAACCTTTTCCATCTCATTTTTCAACGTCTTCTTCCTCTAAATGTGCTGGTTCTTCAAATAATAAGAACAAAACTGAGGATTTCGTTCCTCCAACAGTGGGTTCCATCATCCCAATAAGGCTTAGTACTTCGAAGGAGTTTGAATAGAAATTTGCTACTGCTAACCCTCGTACATGGGCTGTTAGTAGGTGCCCTTCTTCTATTCGTCCTTCCAGTATTCTTGCTGTGAAGGAGGACTGCATCTACAATGAGTTGGAAATCATTGATTCTGGTCTTTCGGAGCGAGTGACCCTTCCCAAGGAACGTTTTACATACCTTTTCACGTATCCCTTTACTTTGGGTGCGTTTTCTCTGAGCGGAGAGCTTGATTCCATGATTGCAGAGTTTTGCCTTGCTACCGGGTGTGTTTTTCACAGGTAAGTCCTTCAGTGTGGAGGACGATCGCCTGCCTCCGACGTTTGTGCCAAGAAGCTAGAGAGGAGCTAACCTTAGCTCGTATGGTGAATCTCTATTCCCCGCGGGGGAATGATAAACCTTTGCAAGCGCGGCCACCATGCTTTGTTGTCTAGCATGGATAATGGTCGATGGAACGGTTTGTTGCAGTTGCCACCAATGACTTTATTCTGACAATGGCTTCATCCTTTCCGGTTTCTTGGAACCGCACTCATAAGTTCCTTGTATAATGTTCCTTTTACTAGATATTCTTCTATGGCCGTGTTTTCACCCTTCGCATGTTTCAGCAACTCGATAGATTCCACCGGTGGGTTCAGAAGATCTTTGTAACGACCCGGCCGGTTGTTTTGAGTATTACAACCCCGGTTCCCTATTTTCTGCTCAAATTATACTTTATAGTTGTTGTGTGACTTGTCGGGGCAATTCGTTTGGGTTCGGTGAGGTTTTGGAATGAATTGGAATACTTAATTCCAAGATTTAAAGCTTAAGTTGAAATAATTGACTAGATATTGACTTATATGTAAACAACCACAGAATTTAATTCTGATGATTCCAATAGCTCCGTATGGTGATTTTGGACTTAGGAGCGTATCCGGAAAATTATTTGGAGGTCCGTAGCGAAATTAGGCTTGAAATGCTGAAAGTTGAATCTTGAGAAGTTTGACCGGGGGTTGACTTTTTGATATCGAGGTCAAAATCCGATTCTAGAAATTAGAATAGCTTTTTTATGTCATTTATAACTTGTGTGCAAAATTTGAAGTCATTCCGGATTGATTTGATGTATTTCGGCACAAGATATAGAATTTGAAAGTTCAAAGTTCATTAGGCTTGAATTGAGGTGTAATTCATGGTTTTAGCGTTGTTTGAGGTGATTTGAGGGCTCGACTAAGTCCGTATGATGTCTTAGAACTTGTTGGTATATTTGGTTGAGGTCCTGAGGGGCTCGGGTGAGTTTTGGATGGTTAAAGGATCATTTTTGGCCTTGGTGAGATTGTTGATATCTGCTGCTGCATATTTCTAATTGTCTCTTCGCGTTCGCGAGTGAGCCCTCGTGTTCGCGAAGAGTGTTTTCTGAGTGTGAGGTTTTGTTCTTCGCGTTCGTGAAGGGGAGGACGCGAACACGAAGGTATGGTATGTGTGTGCATCGCGAACGCGTGAGAGGTGTCGCATTCGCGAAGAGGAGTGAGGCTATTGGGGACCCCTGGGTCCTTGTTCTATGCGTTCGCGAGGTGGCGGTCGCATTTGCGAAGGTATGAGCTGGTAAAGATTCACGTTCGCAAAGCCGTGGTCGCGTTCGCGAAGGGTTAAATTTGTGGGCAGTCGAGTTTTGCTTCGCGAACGCGAGGGACCTGTCGCGTTCGCGAAGAAGGGACCTGTCGCGTTCGAGTTCAGTTTTTGAAGGATTTGAGCTCGGGAAGAGGCGATTTTCGGGAGTTGTTCAAGGAAAACAACAAGGTAAGTGATTCTAACTCGGTTTTGGTTAAATTACACAAATCTATTATTGTTTTTATCAACAAATTAGTGTTTTGGGTTGAAAATAGTAGAAAGATTCATAGACTTTAATTAAGGATTTGAAGGCCGAGTGGTGGTCAGATTTGAGTAATTTTGCTATGGTTGGACTCGTGGTTGAATGGGGGTTCGGATTTTATGTGTTTTATCGGATTCCGAGACGTGGGCCCTACGGGTGATTTTTGGGGCGTAATTTTGGATTTTTGGAAAATATTAGTATCTTGATATAGAATTAATCCCTATAATATTTGTGAGCTGAATCAAATTAATTGTGACTAGATTCGAGCTGTTTGGAAGTTGATACGCCTAGAATGGAATTTCTGGAGCATTGCTTAGTTTGCTCGACATTGGATTTGGCTTGTTCGAGATAAGTAACTCTTCTAATCTTGGAGCTGAGGGTATGAACCCTGAATATATGTATTTCTTGAATTTTTGGGAGGTGACGCACATGCTAGGTGACAGGCGTGTGGGCATGCACTATAGAAATTGTGACATAATTGTTTCTGTGAAATTTTGTAGTTAAATAATCTTGGAAGTTTCCATGCGGTTTTATGAGTTAAAGAAATTTAGCTGAAAAGCATATTAAAAATCATGTTGAGGCTATGTGC
The DNA here is from genome assembly GCA_000715115.1 of Nicotiana otophora. NCBI lineage: Eukaryota > Viridiplantae > Streptophyta > Magnoliopsida > Solanales > Solanaceae > Nicotiana > Nicotiana otophora. The sequence continues at coordinate 28,721 of AWOL01S0005405.1, read as the reverse complement.
CAGCATTATTGGGACCCATAAAGGTCATATTATTGTGAATTATTTATTTTAAATTGAAAATTCATACTCAGTCATATTCATTTCATTGCATATCATATCCCAGTCTCTATTGTTATTTATTGATACATCATATCATTATTTTAGGCTATTCTCATGACATTGTGAGCCCATGAGAGAGAGATTAGAGAGATTGATGACTGAGGGAGGCCGAGGGCCTGATTGTGAAGATATTTGTTTTGGGGTTGGGCTGCACGCCGCAGCAGGCCATGTTGGCTTTATATATATTATACTATTGCACTTGAGTTGGCCGTGCCTATCCATATATTATAGGATTGCACGTGAGTTGGCCGTGCAACACGTGAGTTGGCCGTGCGGATCCAGATATTATTATAGCACGTGAGTTGTCCGTGTGGATCCAGATATGATATTATAGCATGTGAGTTGTCCATGCTTATAGCACTTGGGCTGTAGGAGCCCCTCATGAGTCTGTACACACCCCGAGTGAGCGCAATCGACTATAAACAAAGATCGGGCTGCACGCCGCAACAGGTATTGTATAGCGCTGAGTGATTGAGTGTGCTGAGCATAGTGAGAGAGAATGCAAGATAGTGAGATTGAGTACTCTGAGAGTGTGAGTACATGAGTATAATCTCTAAGATACATTGCATTGACATGCACACATGACATATATGCATAGAGATGTGTTTTTCTCATGCTGTACGGTATCACATTATTCATGATTTCTCACACATATTGACAGATGGGCATAGTGATGCATTTGTTTTACACGGGTTATCTGAAAAGAAAATGAAATATATCTTTTATTATTGAAAGGATTTTGGGAAAATTATTGATTTCAAACTTATTCATATTTTTGGAAATTTCGGTAAACGATTTGATTTTTTCACTGATGAACTTGAAAGGAAGAACTATTATTTTTGAAATCATGATTTGGCTGAGCATTTTATCCCTGAGTTACTTCTGGTATAATTTGCTTTATGTTGTTATGGACTGTTGTGGACTAGTGGTTTTGGACCTGATCTTGGTAGAAGCTCGTCACTATTTTCAACCTAAGGCTAGGTTTGCTACTTACTCAGTACATGGGGTCGGTTGTACTGATACTACACTTCTGCACATTGCGTGCATATTTTGGATGTTGTTGTTGATGTGCTCGATGGTTGCGGGATTTGAAGATGTACCAGCATTTTTGTTGTAGCTGCCTCTTGTTCATGGTAGCCTTAGATTTATAAAAGCTTTGTTTATGTATTATTCAAACAGACTATGTAATTATTTCATTTTCGCTTTGTATAATCTATTCTTAGAAGCTCATGATTTGTACTACCAGTTCTGGGGGATGTATAAGATTAAGATCTTTATTTACTTAAATTGCTTTAATAATTATTATTGGAATTGGATAATTGAAAGTTGGCTTACCTAGCGGGTTGAGTTAGGTGCCATCACGTCTTGTTGGATTTTGGGTCATGACAATCTTGGACGTCACAACACGCGAAACTCGTTCGTGGAAAGAGCTGGCCCTTAAATATGGGTGGAAGGCCAAAAATCATGGTAACTTTAATTTATCTTTCTTCCATTTTTGTATATGAAGAACTTGGTCGAACCCTTCTGACTTGTTCACAGAATTAGGTCTATCTACAGGCTCTATTTTTGTCCCCGAGGAGGACGTTCTAGCTGATCCTGATGATACAACAAGGTTGCTTCAGGAAGCAGTTACTCGAATAGGTATCTACGGGCCTGTTTCGGGTGCGAATAGGGCTGGGCATATATCGGGTAAAACCGATAACCCGAACCATTAATTATTTATTAGGTTATAGGTATTGGGTTATTGGGTTAATGGTTCGGTAACGGTTTAGAATATCTTTACTATTGGGTTATCGGTTCAGGCCTCGGTTTGGCAATTCTGTTATTGGGTTAACCGATAACCCAATAAGGATTAACGAAATTACTACTTTACCCTTAAGTATATGCATATGCAGATATGCTAGGGCTTCATTCTTTCCTATTCTTTCTCAGCCTCAACTGAATTTTTCAGAGTTCAGACTCTTCACTCTTCAATTGCTTCACAGTTCACATTTCTCAGCCGTATTCTTCAGCTTCATCTTCATTCTTCGTGTAAGATCTTAGTTGCTTCATCTTCATTGTCTACATGGAACTTCATTGTCTAGGAAATCGTAGAATCAAATTTAAGAATGAAAAACTTTTGAGAATATTAATTGTAAAATCACAGAGAAAGTAGGTGTAGGATAAAACCAATATGTATTTTGTTCAGTTGCCTTATGTCTAGATTCTTTTAATTCGTTTTTTAAGATTTTGTCATGAAAATAGAACCTTACTGGTAGTGCATTCACCGATCAAAAGAAATTACTGGTACTGCAGTGTGCAGTCAGTAGTAACACATTTGATTAGAAACCCTAAACGCGTGGGCCGAGTCTTAGTCAAACCCGGAACGAATTAAGTCTTCAAAACTTANCTGGAATTTGGCTGGCCTTGCCAGGCTAAAGCCTGGTTCAGCCTGGCCTTAGGCTGGCCTCGCGAGGCTAAAGCCTGGTCCAGCCTGGCCTTAGGCTGGCCTCGCCAGGCTAAAGCCTGGTTCAGCCTGGCCTTAGGCTGGCCTCGCCAGGCTAAAGCCTGGTGCCAAAGCCTGGTCCAGCTTGGCCTCGCCAGGTCTCTCATTTTCACTGTTCTCGAGCACACTTTCAATGTTTAAGTATCCCTTTTGCTCTACTTTCATCTCCAATTCACCTACACATAAAATAGAATCCATTATGCACAAATAAAGTGTAATTTATCATTAAAGAATGTAAAATACAAGGCACATAATGTACGAAACTATGGAATTATAGCCACACATCAGATTGCATTGGAATAACCGTGCATTACATTGCTCTTTTCTTTTTAACTTGAATTTGAACTATTAGTACTATGTTTGGACTTGTTAATCTTAAGGTGAAATTGCTACTATTTTGTATGGTTATTAATGTGTTTGAACTATTAGTTGTGTTTGATTCTATCGATGTCATCCCTATGCTTTCGAACAATTGGACAACTGTTTGTAGTGTTGAACTATTAGTTGCAAATTTTATGGCTTAGCAGCAACATTATGTTGATGTTTGTAGTGTTGGAAACTAGAAAGTTGTAGCAGCAACATTATGTTGAATATTAGTTGCAGATTCTTTGTTAAATGTAGTGTTTGATTATATTTGTTGCAGATTCTTTGTTCAATGCAATGTTGATTACGTTGAATATTAGTTGTCGATATAAAACTATTTTAGCACAATTGGTAAGACATGTGATACAACAACTGTATTGCAGGGGTCAGATTAAGTCAAAGCTAGCAGGAAGATTAGCACAATTAGTTGTGTCCATTGTCCAGAACTGACATAAAACTATTTTAAATATTGTTTTAGTTGTGGCCAGAAACGAGTTTTAAAACTGTTTTACTCTTCTATTTTTTGCTTAACTCTAGATTGAGTTATCTTATCGGGTAACCCGATAACCGAATCGATAATGAACGATAACCGATTAACCGATAACCGATAACTAATATCTTATCGGTTTGGTTATTAGTTTATCATATTTGTAAACCGATAACTGATATGCTAAACCGATAATATTCATAATCGAACCGAACCGACCGATACCCACTCCTAGGTGCAAATACTTCTTTACGGAGTCCCCGATCGGAGGATAAACAAACAAAGAAAATATTATCCTCCGCGGTCGGGGAAAACAATAAAAGGGAAAAGATTGATGCCCCCGAGTCATCTCCGATGGCGATGATGACCGGTCCTCCTTTCGGGCCGGTCGTAGATACTGTGATGATTGATGAATAGTGATTTTACCACTTATTCTAGTCTCTTTTCCTTAGATTTTGCGTCCTTTGATTATAATGTGAGGTTGTTTATGGTGTGTATTGCTAGATTTTCAGGTAAATGATGCCACAACGAGACTTGAATTCAAGTGAAGTGGAATTAAGCAAAAAAGAGTACAAACGTGCAAAATCCTTTAGTGACTCCGCATCTACGGAACACTGTCCGCATATGCGACCTCGCATCTGCAAGATGAAAGGTCGCATCTGCGGAGTTAAGCTTCACTGGGACCGTATATGCGGCAAAAACTTCGCACCTGCGGAGTCGCTGGTGCGACTTTTTGTCCGCATCTGTGGAGAAAGGGGATTCTACATGGCTCGCACCTGCGATGGTTTATCCGCATCTATGGAGTCGCACTTGCGCCACAATGTCCACATCTACGAAGTTGGCAAAATCCACCGAGTTCACGCATCTGCGATTGAAGGCCCGCTTTTGCGGAGCCGCACCTGCGAGGATCTTTCCGCAGGTGCGGTCAAGGGGTTTCTGACCTGGGCAGTATTGACATTTCACATTTTCTCAACTCCAAACCCACAAATACGGGATCATATCATATCTTGGAGATCTTTGGCTTATTTTCAATCCATATACTAGAGAGAACAAGTCTTGGAAGCTAGGGTTCTTGCACACACACTTGGGTCTTGAAGATTTGAAGCTTTTGGTTGAGAATTTGTTACTCCTTTATGCTCATTTATTCATTTCCTTGCTTTGTATTGAATATCTAAGTGTGTAGCATTTATTTCCAACACTTGAATCTTGTTTATGGAAATATTCATATTTAAAGTGTGGATTAAATACCTTGTTGTGCTTATGTATTAAATGATTTTTATTTATTATGAAGCGAGTTGTTGTTTCTTTAATTATTCTTGTTCTTAAATGTTTCCAAAGGGATTAGATAACCCTAGGACTCGCCCATTTACTTCAGATTAATTTTGGAAAAAGTAATTCGGGGTTGGGAAAGATTAATTAACAAGAACTTGAGGCGTTAACCCTCACTTTATAGATTCTACCAAGGGATAGGAATGAACTAATTGTAGCCATATTCGGGTGTGCTTAATCTCTTAATTATTTTAGGGATAATTAAATTAGGAAGTCTTGTTAGTCTTCGAGAAAAGCTAATATAGAATTATTATCCGAGGCTAATAAATAATAAACTCCTTCATATTTATAAAATTGCAAAATATATTGGATCGTTACTTGTGTGTAAATCCTAATGCACCCATACTTGTAGCCATTGATCATTTTACTTGCTTTCTAGGTTAGTTTATGTTTTCCCATTTAGCTATAATATTTTCTCAACTACCATTCTAAGTATTTGGCATTGCATAATAAGTGATAATTCTCTTACATTCCTAATCGCCTACATATTGTTCTTTGTGGGATTCGACCCCGATTCATAGTTGGGTAAATTATATTGCATGCGATCGTGTCCATTTATTTTTTAGTAGTGGATTTGGACGTCATCAAAAATGGTGCCGTTGCCGGGGAATAATTTGGCGTAATTTAGGTTGTTTGAGAAATAATTGTAAGTGCTTTGGTCCAAACTTGTGAATATTTGTGTAATTATCTTTCTTAACTTGGTCTATTTTTCTTATTTGTTTCTTGTTTATTTTCTTAATTTTGAAAGGAAAAAAATGGCATCATATAATGAAAATTGGTCGGATGGTAGTTGTACATACTTTGATGACCCTTGTCCTTATTGTGGAGGATCACACTCGTGGCAAAATTATTTAAATTCCCCCGGGGGTGGATTGTGCGCACAATCTCAAACCCACNATGATACTCAGATGTGTATAAGAGACAGGTGGTGGACCACACTTATGGCAAAATTATTTAAATTCTCCCGGGGGTGGATTGTGCGCACAATCTCAAACCCACAAGTGGAGTATTTGTGATAAGTGTGGTCGTCCAAATAGTCATTGGGATGGTTGTGCTTATTTGTCCTTCCCTTCCCCAAGCCCCCGCTATGATGATTCTACTTTTTGTGATGAAAATTATAGGGATATAGAAGTGGAAGAAATTGAGCATGGTCAAAATGGAGAGTTTAAGCTCATGTTAGAATGCCTACTTGAAGGAGGAAACAAAGAGCAAAATGCATTGGAGGAGCTTTTGGAAAATAGTTTCCAAAATGATTTGGTGCTTGAAAGGTTAAACTTACAAATGGGGAGAAATGCTTGAAGCTTTAGAGGTACAAAAAGCCTCGGAAGTGAATGATAGCCAAGAACCTTCCTTAGATGTGGAAGCCGAAAATCCTTCCTTGGCACTTGATCAAAACCAAGAAGAGCGCTCAAATGCTCAAAATGAGAAAATGATGCTCATATTGGAGGTCATTCTTGAAAATGAGGAGAAGCAAAGCTTGGCACTCGAGGACTTGAAACAAGGCTTGAATCAAAATGATGAGCACATCCGCATCTTGCAAAATCAAATGAAAATATTGGTTGAGGCTCACTATGCCCACCAACTTGAGAGTGTGGAAAGAGATCAAGAAAAATCCGACATCGAGAAAAAAAGTGAGCTTTATTTTGAGGAATCAAGTATTGAACTTCCGCCAACCGATTCCATGAGTATTAATTATGCCAAGAAAAATATGGAATTAGAGTCAACCGGTGTAAGTAAAAATATGGTTGAAGTAGACTCTAGTTCGGGGGAAAAGAGAATGTCAAAATTCGGGAAAATTTGCAATTTAAAGGCTTGAGGGTGCATTCCAAGCATTTTTCAACGTTGGAATTGCATGGTGATATGAGAATTGAGCCTTGCGAATCCATATGAAAGTGAAAAGAAGAAAAACAAGAGACATACATTTTGCAATTTGCATATTCAAAAAGGCAAAATGACATTCCTCACATGAAAGCCAAGAAACGCAAAATGAAGAAACTAAAGTTTGGCTTGATCATTTACTTATCCCCCCCCCCCTCGGTTGCTCGTGGTCACAAGCTTGATTCCAAGTTAGGTGCCCAATTCATATCGTCTAAGTGGCGAGAAAAGTGATAAAGTTGATCCGCGTCGTGCCACGACGTTAAATGCGGCGCTTGGTGGGAGACAACCCATCATTTTCAAATTTTTCGGTCATTTTTGATTTTTTTTTTTGGATAGCTTAGTATATTATTTTTGACTAATCTGTCAAGTTTCAAATTTTTTGGAGTTGAATTAAGAAGTTTGGGGTGTTGGAACAAACCAAAACAGTAGCTGCCCAGAATTGGCCTGCCAAATCCTGGCATAACCGCACCTGCGGACAAAAGCGCGCAGGTGCACTCATGTGGAAGCGGAAACCATGGCGCAGATGCGCAACATTCGCAGGTGCGATGCGAAACTCGCAGAAGCAGCTTTGCATAAGTGCTTCTGGAGTCGCAGGTGCGGATATCGAACTGGTTTAATGAAATAACCCCTCATTTCATCAGGTAAACTCTAAAATTTCATCCCCAAACTCAAACTCCTCTCATCTCTCACGCTACTGCTCTTCATCACTGCTCACTTTTGAGTTCTCAAGCATAAGACTACACAGGTACCAAGTCTCTCATCTACTCCTCTCTTCTACTTCTCTTTTCTTTTTCATCTTCTTCATCTCCACTGTTCTAGCCCGTTTTTTCCCACATTCTTTTTGTTATAAATTTTAATTTTAAAAGTGAGGGATATTGGTTGAGAGTATGTATTGCGTGCTGTTGTGTTGAACACTACCGTTGGGGAAAATCTGAATACCCAAAAATTTTGTGAAGAAGCATAAATTCTCACTACTTACAATGTGTTCGATAAATTGTCCAAAAGAAAATCGTTTGCTAAGTACCATAAAATCAAGTTTAATAGAGTCGTAGGTTTATGCAATGCACTAATTTAGAAGTCTTGAGTATAAATTATGTGCTAAAGATCTTGTTTGAGCAGTAAAAGACTCGAAAATTCTGGGCATTTGAAGTTTTGAACCCACTGACGAACTTCGCAGAAGCGAATGAAATGTTGCAAATGCGACCTCGCACCTGCATAGAATGTTTGCAGGTGCGAACACTGAGGAAATGGGAAAAATCGCATAAGCGGATAAAATCCCACAGAAGCGGGACCGCATCTGCGATGGCGTTTCCGTAGGTGCGAAAACTGGGCAGATTTCCAAATTCCAGTAGCTTTGCATCTAGAGCTTCCCGGGCCCATTCGACTCGATTCTTTGGCCTAATTGCTTTGTTTTAAATTGCGTAATATGATTGTACTGCTCGACTAACGTTGTTTTGATTTTTTGCAGGTACTTTGAGCTAAAATAGACCCTAACTTGAACGAAAATGCTCCGCTTGCTCACAAAATTGAAGAAGTGGCTGAGGAATCGAATTATGATGATACCAGATTCATGTCTTCCCAGTGGCAAGCCTGGTATTATGATGATCTCCTCACGAAGAAGCTCAAACTTGAGAAGGGAATTACCGATGACAAAGTGTCCGAACGTCTTCCGAATTTCCATGGCCGGCTAGTTTCAAGCGGTTGGACCTGCTTCATCCCCACTCCATGCGATGCCAATGAGGAATGTGTTAAGGGAATTTTGTGCCAATTTAAGGCGTACACATTTTCAAAACCATGAAATTACTATAAGAGGGAAGACTATGAGATTCAGAGTTGAAGAGATAAATGATATCTATAGGCTCCCAAATCATCCGCTCGAGCCAGTGCAATACATGCGACAATGGTGATTGGCTAGTCATAAAGCTATGTCCTCTGGGTCATAGAGTGACTTGGGCTACAAAGAAGAAAGGCATCAAGTATGTTGATTTCACAGCCAAAGCAAAAATGTGGTTGTATATCATTGCGAGCAGAGTGTCTCCTTGTGGGAACATGTCTGATGTTCCATATACCAGGGCCTTGATAATTGCTTGCATCCTTGATGGCATTCCTGTGAATGTCGGTCACTACATTGTTTGGGAGTTGAAGGAATATATGCTTCAAGGTGGCACATTATTGATATTTCCATCATTGATTATAGAGTTGTGCCGGTGTGCACATGTTGAGAAATGGAATAGAGATCATTTGATACCGGCAGACAAGCCATTACACCCATTGAGAGTGACAGGAGCAGGCAGTGTACTCAAGAGCAAGAAGAGGAAAGTGGAAATTACTGTAGGTGAGGGGTCCTCCTCACATATTGCTCAGGCCGAGGGACTATTTGGGACGCTAAATTTCCAGCTTGCTTCCATTCGTAACTTAGTGTCACAGCTCCCTAGTGGGCCCTCACACTCCCAGCCTATGCTTGAGTACTTCACCAGGGATGACATGAAGACCTACTTAGATGCACGGAAAAAGCAGGCAGAGTCTCACGAGAAAATAGCAGCATTTGTTAGCACACTTGAGGCCGCCTATGGCAACTTGGCCAAGGCACATGCAGATCTTCAGTCAGACTTTGAAAAGGAGAAAGCGAGCAACAAGAAGAAGGGCAAGTTTATGATCAAATATGGAGAGGCATCAAAGCCATCTTCAAATGGGGGCAGCCGAACAGGAAGATACCTGTTGCTGATGCTGAGGATAGTGAGGAGTACTCTTTCATGTCGAGTGCTGATGATGAAGATGCTGATAACACAAAGGATGATGAGGCCGATAGTTCTCAGCAGCAGTAATTAGCCTTTCTCCCGTAGTCTGCTAGTCTGATGCAGACCTCAGGGAGATCCTCAAACTATTCTTATTTTATTGTGATATTGTGCAGTTAGGACACTGCAATGTTTTTAGTTGGGGTGGATTTAGGGATTATACTTTATTCGTACATTGATGCTATATATTTTCCTTTGCCGGGTTTATGTTGTGGTATGGATATTGTGTGCCCTTGCCGGGCTTGTTTTGTTATTGATTATCATGTGCTCCAGCCGAGCGTAGTGGTGATTGGTTGTGCATAGTCAAGATTAGTCACTTTTGTTATTCTATTTTATTTTATATTTTATTTTATTTTTCCTTATTTTCTTTAGTAGTTTTCTTTAGCAGTTTTTAGTTTATGTTATTTTTGTTCGTTTAGTATTAGTTACTTTTGTTATTTTAGCTTCTTTTAGTAGTTTTGTCCTTTTATTTTTATTTCTGTAGTGTTTATTCTATCTTGTTCAGTAGTTTTAGTTTGTATTACTTTTATCTCTTTTAATAGTAATATACTTTTCAATAAATGTCCTTGGGTTTTCTTTATGCTACGGTTCTTTCCCAAGGAATATTTATTTGTTGAACCGGGTGACTTTTCCCTATGACGGATGGCGTGATAACTTTCTTAAGGAAATTAGTCTTGTTTTGTTATGTGAAGACTTTTGGATTATTTGGTACTAACAAAATTAATCTCTTGTATGTGAAGTGTGAATTAAGAATACCCCTCCGATTTTTGGTTTTAAATTGAAAAAAATAAGTTGCATGGGGAAGAATAATTTTTGAGATAACCTTTTGGCTCATTTGGTGAATCTTGGCCCACTAGTTGGCATGATATTGCTCTAAATGCTCTTGTTAAGAAGTGAAATTGATCCAACTTGATTAGTTCATGTGCCATGTATGTTAGTTTTTGTTATAAATAAATCTTATGTTTACTTCTATCATCTAGAACTTGCCCTGTTGGTCTTTCAATGTTAATGTTAATTATGTTTGGTTGGAGGGATGACCTTCGGTATTCTTTGTAATCTTTGAAAAAGACTCTTTAGCCTTTCAAGCCTACCACTGCATAAATATTATCACTAGTTTACCCCATTTGAACCTTTAACTTTTTCTTTGGCCACCTCATTACAAACCTTTACCATTTTGTGAAATAATCCCCTTTTTTGAACCCGTCCCTCCTTGAATATCAAGAATGAGGCCAAAAGCCTAAGTTGGGGGTGTTGGTGTCAAGTTGGAAATTGGTAAGGTTGTACATTGAGGGTAGAAACATATACCTCAAAGTTGTTCATATGAAGTTACTCAAGCTCCAAAAGAAAATAGTATTAAAAAAAAGAAAAAAAAAAGAGAGAATAATATGTGTATATATAAATATGGAGTCTTGAGAAGATTAGAGAGGTACTTTAAGGTGGTTCTATTTTGGTAACTAGATGCCAATAAGGGCGATGTGTTTTAAAAAGAAGGAAAGTGCAAAAAAAAATACAAATGTGAGTAGTGTTCAAGGAGGGTGTAGTCACTTATATCCCAAATGCTTATCCTACCCTTCCCTAAACCTACATTATAAGCTTAAAAAGTCCTTATGGGTTCTCCAACCGAATGTTCTTGAATAGGCGGCGAATTAAAATAAGGGCAAGCTTATGGCATGATATTTTGTAACACTTGAAATTCTTTGTTGAGAGTGAGTGTCTTTGTGCATTTGTCCCTTGTGTTGTTATTGTAAATATGGTGATTTTGGGACTTTCTTTCTTGTGAGGGCACATGAATTAGGATGGATTGGCGATATTGATGTATCCCGAATTGACTAAATTAAGCATATGTAGTAGACTAGTGCTTTTGAGTCACTTCTTGAGGCTTTTTTGTTGTCACTTGATTATTTTGAAACTCCTTTGCATTTCTTAAAGTTGATTTTGAATGAGGGAGTTGTTTGATTGAGATTCACATGCTTGATCCTAATTATTAGTACCAACCAAATCTATAAGTATGGTGCTTAATTGGAGAATGTGATTTGTTTAGGATAGCAATGCCATTTGTGCTTTAAATGGTATAACCTCACTGAATTGTTGGTTTTGATTTGCTTGAGGACAAGCAAAAGCTTTAAGTTGGGATGTTGATGACTGGTGATTTTACCACTCATTCTAGTCTCTTTTCTTTAGATTTTGCGTACTTTAATTATAATGTGAGGTTGTTTATGGTGTGTATTGCTAGATTTTCAGGTAAATGATGCCACGAAGAGACTTGAATTCAAGTGAATTAGAATTGAGCAAAAAGAGTACAAAAGTGCAAAATCCTTCGGTGATTCCGCATCTGCGGAACACTGTTCACATATGCAACCTCGCATCTGCGAGCTGGAAGGCCGCATCTGCGGAGTTAAGCTTCACTGGGACCGCATCTGCGGTAAAAACTCCGCATCTGCGGAGAAAGGGAATTCTACATGGCTCGCACCTGCGATGGTTTATCCGCATCTGCGGAGTCGCACTTGCGCCACAATGTCCGCATCTGCGGAGTTGGCAAAATCCACCGAGTTCACGCATCTGCGATTGAAGGCCCGCTTTTGTGGAGCCGCACCTGCGAGGATCTTTTCGCAGGTGCGGTCAACGGGTTTCTGACCTGGGCAGTATGACATTTCACATTTTCTCAACTCCAAACCCACAAATACTGGATCATATTATATCTTAGAGATCTTTGGCTTAATTTCAGTCCATATACTAGAGAGAACAAGTCTTGGAAGCTAGGGTTCTTGCACACACACTTGGGTCTTGAAGATTTGAAGCTTTTGGTTGAGAATTTCTTACTCCTTTATGCTCATTTCTTCATTTCCTTGCTTTGTATTGAATATTTAAGTGTGTAGTATTTATTTCCAACACTTGAATCTTGTTTATGGAAATATTCATGTTTAAAGTGTGGATTAAATACCTTGTTGTGCTTATGTATTAAACAATTTTTATTTATTATGAAGCGAGTTGTTGTTTCTTTAATTATT
>AWOL01S0005405.1:3761-15377 GCA_000715115.1 Nicotiana otophora | reverse complement strand
CAAAGGGATTAGCTAACCCTAGGACTCGCCCATTCACTTCGGATTAATTTTGGAAAAAGTAATTCGGGGTTGGGAAAGATTAATTAACAATAACTTGAGGCGTTAACCCTCACTTTATAGATTCTACCAAGGGATAGGAATGAACTACTTATAGCCATATTCGGGTGTGCTTAGTCTCTTAATTATTTTAGGGATAATTAAATTAGGAAGTCTTGTTAGTCTTCGAGAGAAGCTAATATAGAATTATTATCCGAGGCTAATAAATAATAAACTCCTTCATATTTATAAAATTGCGAAATATATTGGATCGTTACTTGAGTGTATATCCCGATGCACCCATGCTTGTAACCATTGATCATTTTACTTGCTTTCTAGGTTGGTTTACGTTTTCGCATTTAGCTATAATATTTTCTCAACTACCATTCTAAGTATTTGGCATTGCATAATAAGTGATAATTCTCTTACATTCCTAATCGCCTACATATTGTTCTTTGTGGGATTCGACCCCGACTCATAGTTGGGTAAATTATATTGTATGAAACCGTATCCATTTACTTTTTAGTAGTGGATTTGGACGTCATCAATGATCGATGATGATGAAGCTAGTGATGATGGAGCTTCTTTACATAGAAGGCGACGATCCTCATCATCTCAACATGATTCTAAACCTGTTGAGATAGTTGCACCAACTGAAGACGACGTCTCAGCACTTTGGGGAGAATCTGATTTACTAGAATATGCTAACTCCCATTTCCAGGCCCCAATTGCTGCAACCGGTGCTGTGAGGTTGAGTACCAGGTCTTTGACGGCTTTGGTTGGCGAGAATCAAACAACCAGCACTGCATTGGATGCAGTTGCTTCTCACTCTTCAACTCCATCAACTTCATCTCCACTTTCACCAACACCAGCAACTGCTACATCATTCCTATCTTCGTCCACTCTTCCATCAACGATTGTTACTCCATCCACATCTGCCGCACCTGACTATGAAGAAGATGTCCCTCTTCCACAGTCCCCAGTTCATGGGAATTTGGGGCAAAATTATGCTGCCCTTTCTGAAGATCCACAAAGGAGGAGGAACATTACTCTTTCGGTCTCTACCGGGTGCAACCTGCTATCATGGCCAGTGGAGCTTGCTAATTACCTAAAGCCTTTGGCTTCAGAAAAAGACTAGGAAAAGATTCAAACACTCTCAGGCGAGTATTTGTTGAACAATTCTATGCATAACGCCGCGGTGGTACGTTCCTTCTTTCCTCTGCTATTTCTTCTACTTTTGAACGAATGTATTCTAAGTTTTACCTCTTCTTATTTTATAGGCCAACTTTCTTGCCTCTGAGGGTCTTCAAAGGTTGATTCGTGAGAAGGAAGAACTTACTTCTAAACCGGATCAGCATTTGGCGGAACGGGACCAGATTGTTCTCCGTCTCTCGGAACTAGAAATCAGAGCTACTGAGATCACTATTTTGGAGGCTCGTTTGCAGCAAAGTGAACAAGAAGTGGTAACCCTCTGCCAAGAAATTGGGAAGCTGAGGGTTAATTTTGATGAGGCCAAGGCCAAATGGGTAGAAGTCCAAAACTCCATTCTTGCTGCAACCGACCGTGAGGCTGCCTCCGCTGAAAGAGTGATTAACTTGGAGGCAGCCTTGAACTCCAAAAGTGAAGAGCTTGCTGCTGTGGAAGCGAAACATGCCCATATAGAAGAGAAGTACAGGAAAACTATGGAGCATAATAGGCTCTTTAGTTCAACTGTCCGCGACTCGACGTCAGCCTCAAATCTGCTAGATCCGCCCAGGAAAACCTTTCCACCGAGGTTACTCAACTAAAAGAAGAACTTAAGCGCCCAACGACTTCCCTCATTGTTGAAAAAACTTATTCCATGTATAGCATGATGAGGTAACCTTGGAAGAGGACAAAGCTGGTATCATTGATGTTGATGCCGAAATTGCTAAGGCCCGGGAGCTTGAATTGGCTGCAAAAAATGAATTCCCAACGGAGTCTGATGTACCAGGTTCTTCTGATTCTGGTTCCAAGTTTTCGAAAACTGAAGAAGGATCGAAAGGAGATGAGGCCAAAGACCAAACTGGGGAAAGTGTTGAGCCATCGGTGGAACCACATACTCTTCCTGGCAATGCTGATACTTCTCTTCCTCCTGGTTCCGGAGGCGCTACAATTTAGCTTTTTCTTTCTTTTCCCATTTTGTACTTGTAACATTTTGGACTGTTCTTGCAAATAAAGACATTCTTTTTCTTGTTGTTCAAGTGCCGTTTGATTCTTACTTTCGTTTGAATACCCATGAAAGCCTTTAACTTTTGCATTTGCTCAAGTATTTTGCGTATGTTGTTCAATTCACGCTTTACTATGTGTAGTCTCGGATGCCTATTCTTCGAAGCATTTTGGTTCCAAGTATTATCGCTTTTACGTGAGCGGTTTTATGAATATTTGCGCAAGTTTCCCTTTTACGTGGGGGTGTCTACGAATATTTGCGCAAGTTTCCCTTTCACATGAGGGTTTCTATGAATATTTGCGCAAGTTTGCTTTTTGCGTCCTTTTCATATGCGGCTTCGGGTGTATGTTTCCCCGATGGCTTTTGGATTTCGGGCATTGATTCTTCCGTAACCAACCCTTTAACGTGAGGTTTTTTTATAACAGAGGGACTTCTTATGTTTACGGTGCTCTTGAAGAGGACATCTCCTGTTCGTTACAACACTAAAGTTAGCTCATCGTTCAGACAAGAAACAAGATAAAAACAAAAGGACTTCATTTTATTCCTTCTATTTTCAGAAATTACATAAGCATTTTGCTATGTAATTTTGCCATTACTTATGGCTATCTTGTACAACTTGTTTCTATGGGTCTGGATGCGCAGTCCCCGGTCCCGATGACGTATTTTGTTTCCGGATTTTCGTTCCCGGTTGACGTGGCATTCATTGTTGCCGTATCCTCATATCATTCCCCTAGTGTTTGAATGCGAAGAATATGAATGTGAACACTGGAAGTCTTGTATCTTCGAATGTTCCACCAATGAATTGCTAGGTAATCCTTCACTCTGCAACATATCTTGTTTCCATTTAGGAATCCATGCTATTGAGCGAAAGAATACCTAATAGTCCTCTGGTGGTTTGTGCTCGTGACTGGTCGGGTAACCTCTGTTCGGTAGCAAACTTAACTTCCCGGTGGAAATTTACTATCAAACCATAGATTACCTAATCGTCCCCGAGTGGAACTTGTTCGTTTGCCTTGCTATCAAAGGTCTTATTACTGTTGTCTTTGTAGTATGCATTCTGTCACTGCCTCGTTAAAAACCTTGCCAGAAAAACTCAATTGGGACAAAAACTGAACGAAGGAAAAAAGTGTGTAGCACATACTTTCTGTTTGAGTGTTGTTCATCAGCAATAATATCTTTTGAGGTGTGCCACGTTCCAGTTGCTGGGCAACTTGTCCCCATTCTGGTTCTCCAACTCGTATGAACCTTTCCTAGTAACAGCTGAAATCCGGTAGGGACCTTCCCACGTTGGACCTAGCTTTCCCGCGTTCAGCTCCCGGGTATTTTGCGTTACTTTCTTTAGAACCAAGTCTCTCCTACTTCGAAAAAATGGAAGTTGGCTCTTCGACTGTAATATCGCTCCATCTTCTGCTTTTGAGATGCCATTCTTACATGCGCCAAGTCCCTGCGTCCCTCGAGCAATTCCAAGTTGACTAGCATTGCTTCGTTGTTCGATTATCAATTTGTCTTAGAATATCTCAAAGTGGGTTTGCCCACTTCAACCAGGATTAGGGCTTCAACACCGTACACGAGGGAAAAAGGATTTTCTCCTGTACTTGATTTGGCCATTGTTCTGTAGGCCCATAGAACTCCGGGAAACTCTTCAGGCCATTTGCCTTTTGCTGCTTCCAACATTTTCTTGAGTTTTTGACTGATCACTTTGTTTATCGACTCTGCTTGACCGTTTGCACTCGGATGATAAGGCGAAAATGTGATTCTCTTTATTTTTAAGTCTTCGGGGAACTTTGTAACTTTTGCACCGATAAACTGAGGCCCATTGTCGCATGCTATATCTTTTGGTATTCTGAACCTGTAAATTATATTTTTCCACAGGAAATCGACCACTTCGCGTTATCTGATCTTCTAATAAGAACTTGCTTCTACCCATTTAGAAAAATAATCAATCAAAATTAGGAGAAACCTTACCTTTCCGGGATCCGGTGGCAGCGGTCCGACAATGTCCATCCCCCATTTTATGAATGGCCATGGGGACAGAACCGAGTGTAAGTGTTATGCCGGTTGATGTACTAGTGATGCATAGCGTTGACACTTATCACATTTTTGTACGAAATATTTTGCGTCTTGTTCCATGCGAGGCCAATAATATCCTACCTGTACCAATTTCAACACCAATGACTCTGCACCTGGGTGATTGCCACATATCCCTTCATGGATTTCTCTCATGACATAGTCAGCTTCTGACGCTCCTAAACACCGGGCCAACGGGCCTTGGAAAGATTTCTATACAATTGGCCTTTGCTGAAGCTATAACGTGCAGCTTTGGTGCGTAATGCCCGTGATGCTTTGGGATCGTCGGGAAACTTTATGTGCTTGAGGTAGTTGATTATTTTGTTTCTCCAGTCCCAGACCAGACTAGCCGAATTCACCTCAGAGTAACCATCCGTATCTAGGACTAAGCTCATCAGTTGTACCACCGTTCCGGACTCCGGTCCCTTTATTTCCGTTGATGAACCTAAGTTTGCTAATGCATCCGCTTCTGTATTATCCTCTCTCAGGATATGAGTGATTGACCACTCACGGAATCATGCCAAAAGAACCTGAAACTTTACCACGTATTGTTGCATACGTTATTCTTTGGTATCAAACATCCCGTAAACCTGACTTACCACGAGCTGTGAGTCACATTTGATTTCGATAGCCTCAGAATCAAGTCCCCGGGCCAATTCGAGCCCTGCAATCAAAGCTTCATAGTCTGCTTCATTATTAGTTAAAGGGATCGTGCTGACGGTTTGCCTTAAGGTTTCCCCCGAAGGCGTGATTAAAACTATTCCGAGCCGGAACCCTTTTACATTCGAGGCTCCGCCCGTAAAGGTCCAAACCCTGATGTTGATTCCGACACCATTACTGCCTCCTTGGTTGCCAGAGGTAGCAGTCTCAGACTAAAATTGGCCACGAAGTCAGTCAAGAGTTGTGACTTAATTGCAGTCCTCAGTTTATATTCTATGTCGAATTCACTCATTTCGACGACCCATTTGACCAATCTGCCCGAGAGCTCGGGCTTATGAAGGATGTTCCGTAAATGGAAAGTACTCACCACAGCTATTGGGTGGCATTGAAAATAGGGCCTCAGCTTCTGAGCAGCGACTACGAGATCTAAGGCCAGTTTTTCCAAATGTGGGTAGCGAGTTTCTGCTTCCGTTAAAATTTTTCTAACGTAATAAATAGGAAACTGAGTACCTTTGTCCTTCCGGGCTAAAACCGCACTTACCTCAACTTCTGAAACCGCGAGGTAGACTAGCAACATTTCGCCTTCTTTTTGTTTCGAGAGAAATGGAGGGCTTGATAAGTACTTCTTCAGGTCCCTCAAAGCCTGCTGGCACTCCGATGTCCATTCAAAATTGTTCTTCTTTTTAAGCAATGTAAAGAAGCGATGGCGCTTTTTTGACGACCGGAAAATGAACATGCTCAAAGTTGCTAACCTTTCTATGAGTCTTTTGACTTCCTTCACGTTTGATAATTGATCCAGGATATCGTCTATGGCTTTGATTTTGTCGGGGTTTACCCCAATTCCCTTTTGTGAGACCAGAAAACCTAGGAACTTACCGGAGCTGACCCTGAACGCGCAATTTACGGGGTTAAGTTTCATGTTATGCTTCCTCAAGATATCAAATGTTTCTTGCAAATGCTTAAGTTGGTCACTTGCATTCAAAGACTTAACGAGCATATCGCCTATATAAACTTCCATGGTCTTTCCTATTTGTTTTTCAAACATCTTATTTACGAGCTGTTGATAAATGGCTTTGGCATTTTTCAACCCGAAGGGCATTACATTGTAACAATATGTACCGAAATTTGTTATAAACGAAGTCTTTTCCTGATCTTTCGGGTTCATATTAATTTGGTTGTACCCGGAATAAGCATCAAGGAAACTCATCAACTCGTTCCCGGCCGTGGCATCAATCATTTGATTGATATTTGGCAGTGGAAATGAATCTTTCGGGCACGCCTTATTAAGATCTTTATAGTCTATACACATACAAAATTTATTGTTCTTCTTAGGAACTACTACTACATTGGCTAGCCAGTCTAGATATCTTACCTCTCTAACCGAACCGATTTTAAGCAAGCGGGTTACCTCTTCTTTGACGAATTTATTTTTGGCCTCTGCAATAGGTTGCTTCTTCTGTCATACCGGTGGTACGTTGGGATCCAAACTCAGCTTGAGCATGGCTATTTCTGTCGGGATACCTGTCATATCCTTGTGCGACCATGCAAAACAATCATCGTTAATATTAAGGAATTCAATAAAACCAGACCTGAGCTCGAGGTGTAGTCTGTCCCCAAGTAAAATTTTCTTTCTAAGAATTCTTCGAACAATGCTACTTGCTCTAATTCCTCTGCCATGGATTTCATTGCGTCCGTCTCTTCCGGAACTTGGAAATATCTCGTCATCTGATATTGTTCTGACGACTCTGGCCCTGGAATAACCTCTTCTGACTCAGGAGTAGACGTCGGTTCCTGTAATTACTATGTCATGCGCTCCTTCCCTTTGCTACTGGAAACTAAGATTGGATTTATCTTCCTTACTACCGGTTGGTCACCTCTTATCTGTTTGATTCATTCGGACATTGGAAACTTCAGCAATTGGTGATACGTCGAAGGTACAACTTTCATCTCGTGTAGCCATGGTCTTCCTAAGATGACATTATATTCCATATCCCTATCCACTATTTAGAAGAGAGTTGTTTTCATTACTACTTCAACGTTCGTGAGCAGCAAGATCTCTCCTCGGGTCGTCACACTCGCAAGGTTGAATCCAGCGAGGAGTTTTGTTGTCGGAATAATGCTTCCGGTGAGTTTAGCTTGTTCCAATACTCTCCATTGTATGATATAAGCCGAATTTCCTGGATCCACTAGAACACGCTTAATTTTGAAATCTAACATATTTAAAGAGATTATCAGTGCGTCATTGTGTGGTAACAACAATCCGTCTGCGTCTTCCTCCGTAAAAGTGATATCGTCCTCCCGAAATCTTTTGCTGTGAGTTATTGATACTTTAGTCTTTTTTGCCGCCGAAATGGTGACCCCGTTAATCTCGTTCCGCCCCAAAGATCATGTTGATCGTCTGGCGTTGGGTTTCTTCTCCTGCTTTCGAAGATTTCTCGATGTCTCTGTTGCGACTGTAATTGTTCTTAGCTCAATCACTCGAGAATTCTTGGAGATGACCATTTCTCAATAGCGTTGCCACCTCCTCCCGAAGATGTCGACAGACCCTTGTCCAGTGACCGTTCGTCCCATGGTATTTGCACCATAAATTGGGATCCCTCTGGCTGGAATCAGACCTCATAGGTCTTGGGAATCGTGCTCCTATAATGTTCCTCATGGATGAAACTAGTTCCACTACACTAACATTGAAGTTATATTCTGATAAACTGGGGTAAGAAAGATCTCGAGACCCCGGCGTTTCTTTATGTTAAAATGATATATTGTTTCGACCACGATCAGTCCCTTTGTCAACAGTGGACTTGTTTGCTGCTCGAAAATTTCTGCCACGACTTTCGGTACATTAGTAGGGAAAGAATCGACCCCTCGAAGTCCGCCTATCCACGCCGTAGTCATCATTTGATGTTTCTCTAATTTTCTCCCGTCCTTTAGCCGATGATGTAGAACCAACTTGTTCATCTTCGATCCTTATCTTTGACTCGTACCGGTTGTGAGCATCTATCCAGGTTGTTGCTTGAAACTCAAGCAAGCTCTCCTTCAGCTTCCGAGAAGTGTCTTAACTTCTCGGATTCAATCCTTTGGTGAACGCTTCAGCTGCCCATTCATCCGGGACGGCCGGGAGCAACATCCTTTCTTTCTGGAATTGGGTAACAAACTCTCGTAATAATTTAGATTCTCCTTGTGCGATTCTGAATATGCCGGCCTTACGGGCTTGCACCTTTCTGGCCCCAGCCTGAGCTTTAATGAATGAAGCCGCGAGTATCTCAAAGGAATCTATGAAATACTCGGGCAGTAATGAATACCAAGTCAGGGTTCCCCTTGTGAGAGTTTTGCCAAATTTCTTTAGAAACACAGATTCAATTTCGTGAGGATCTAGATCATTTCCTTTCACCGCCATTGTGTAGGTGGTAATAAGTTCCTGTGGGTCTGAAGTTCTATCATACTTTGGAACTTTATGCATTTTGAAACGCTTCAGGATTATTTCAGGTGCCGCACTTGGCTTGTATGGTAATTGAACTTACTTATTTTAATTCGGGCCTTTCAATACTGGCGGTGGGCCCGGGATTTGATAAATGTGGGCGTTTACTTCCCTTATGAACCGTAAAAGCTCATCTTTAAATGAATCACTCTCGTTGTTAAGACATGATCTGCTCCCCCAGCCCCATCGGAGCCAACTTCACCCTTGGGAGTGTTGTTGTTGACTCTCTGCGTTGTTTGGTCTGCGGGAACAACATGAGGAATTAGATCGCGCCTGTTTGCATTATTCGAAGCACCTGATAGCGCCTGCTTCAGTTCCGTCATAACCTAATCCTGTCGCGTGAGATGGCCTAGAATGATTGCATGTTGCTCTTGCAGGATCCTCACAACATCCGCTACTTGCTCCTCGTCAGCATCATCGGGAGTTGTCTCCCGAACCCGTCGAGGGTATCGTCTGTCATGCACCGACATGGCGTTATTCCCCTTATTGCGGGTGTCACTGATTGAGTCCTCAAAATAAGGCTGAACCCCTCGAATTTCAAGGTTGTGTGCATCATTAACAGTGTTATCTGCCATTTTTTGTGATTTTTTCTAAGACAAAATAATCAAAACGGGTTAGTTAAATTTATACGTGGTTTCTAGATAAATGGATTAATTTGATCCTGAAATAATATATTAATCACAGAAACACACAATACTTAGCCTTAGAATGCAGATGAAATAGCAAAGATGGTGATTCCGTGAACATGGTTTCGAACACCGCAATGATGAGATTAAAAGGCAAGAAAGTGAAATTGTATAAAGTTTTGTATAGAATATAGTATATATTTTTGCTAGAAAATTCGTGTCCTTTACAATGATAATTGAGCTCACTATTTATAGCTATGCCTGGGAAAAGAAGTCCTAGAATCGTGCCCTCCTTTAATGCCAATTATGAGGGTCATTAATGAAGATGTAACGGTGAATATAAATGTCAAATTCTGTTTAACGAACCGTCGCTCTTAGTGCTGCAAAATATTCCTTAGTAAATATCACTGGGCGCAGAGCATTTAATACACTTTCATGAATGTTATCCTTTCCGGTGACAAGCAGAATGGCTGCGCTCGGTCCTCAGTCATCCCATCTCGGATTCCACGTGTCCTCCTTTTAGTCAACCACATGTCATATCATATTTTACCCTATACAACACTCAACCTTAATGATGCATTTGCTTTAATGATTAAATGAAACTTATATGCTATCATTATTCATAATAAGAACGCATTCCCTACCCCGGTCCTTCATTTTTTCCCCTTCTAGATAGGTGTTCCTTTACTGAAGTATAGTATTTATTAGCATAAGAATTAATCATATTCATATGAACAGATTAAGACCTCTTTAATCAGTTAATCACGGAGTAGGAATCCATAGACTTCTTGTTGATTAATTCGTAGAAAAATGTCAAAAGACAGGGAAACATAACATCTTAAAAAGAAAGGAGTTTTTTTTAACAAAAAGGCCTAAAAAGTCCCAAAATATTAGTCATTCTGACGAACTAAATTTATTTCAAAATATATGATATTTTTGAAAAAACAAGAAGTATCTATTACTACTTTTTTTCTCTCAAATCTATCCTTTTGTTCTAATTAGTCAGTATTAAGTGAGACGAGAGAAGTAAATGATATCCTGTTCAGTTGCTGAAAGATAGAGATCAGGCTTTTTAACTGATATTAAGTTTTACGAGTATACAAGCTAGAAAGATATTATTTTTTGCTATTCTATCTGATTGTGTATCAAGTTCGAAGAAGATCTCAATTTATAATGAAGAAATAATAGTAGGCGATTTTTTTAATGAATATTTCAATCAAAATTCTATCGATTGTAGCTAGTGGTTGCCTGGATCAGTGTGTGATCATCAAAGGTGAAGTAATTCTTCAAATATTTTCTCCGCCCATGTCGAATAATCCCGATCGGTTTCGCCGGATAAGGCCAGAAGCTGGTTTAGGAATCACGAGACCTTATTTAGGGGGATAAAGTAGGAGCTCGCTCCCTACCTAGCGATAATTTCAGACCCTACTTCCATGATTTACCTCTTGAGGTTCTGTTTGAAAAGTAATTGCGAGAACCTGTCTGGATTGAGAGTTTAGATGAGAGAGGTAAATGATAATTTATTAAATGTTCTCTAAGAAATGTGTAGAAGTCTAAAAGACATATAATTGGAACAAGAGAGATTACGTATTCGCTTTTCTTCGAGAAAATTAAGTGCTATGAATTTAATGTTCTCTCATTTCTTTGTGCTGAAGAAATCATTTGACACTGAAGTTTGTGCATTGAAGGTTTGGCTGTGAGAAGTAGTAATCCAGGCTTTGAAACATATGTTGCTTGTAAGGCAAATATTTTGTGGCCCATGGAAAACGTAAATGCAAGTTGTGTTTGTTGTGTTCCCGTAAAGCAATGGAATTTTGAGAAATTAACGTATTATATTTCATCGGGAATTTTTTTTAAGAAATAGTCAAATTTAGAAATAATAATTGAAAAATAGACACAGTTTCAAAAGTAATCAAAATTTAGCCAATTTTTCATGTAAAGATAAAATTTGAACAGAAATATTTTTAAAAATTCGAAAAAATTCCGGCATAATATGACAGACTTTGAATTTTTTACATATAAGATTCCAGCGTAATGTGCTAAAATTTCAACATAATATGCTGGAAGTTTATACGCATGAGCTTGAGAATCCAGTATATTATACTGGAACCTTTCGTCTTCAAGGATAATAATGGCTATTTTTCAATAATTTTGCAAATACTGACTATTTTTCAATTATCAGTTCGAAAACTGGCTAGCCCATGCTATTTTCACTATTTCATCTCCTTTTTTTGTGGTATAGTTAATTGTCGGATCATAAATACTAGATATGAATGTATGAGTGATAGAATTAATCTTTAACTAAAGAATTTTTATATTATTAATTCACGATGCCCGGAGTAGGGATGTACAAATGAAATCGACAAGCCGCACCAACCCGATAATCCGAGTCAAACCGAGAAAAAAAAATTCTACTATGGTTTGGTTTAATTGGTTTGGTGTTGCAAAAAATAAATCCGACGATAAATATATTTAATACATGAAAATATTTATTGTAGTATAATTTATAAATATTTCTTAAGCTTTTTCATAATTTTATCTTTTAACGTATTATTTCAAGCTTG
>AWOL01S0005401.1:0-25746 GCA_000715115.1 Nicotiana otophora | reverse complement strand
AGGAGCACAAACCCCCACTACTCCTACTCCGGAGCAGATGGCTCCCTAGTATCATGCTCCAGTAGCCACGCCAGTTGGGGTAGTTCAGCCAGTTATTCCGGCATAGGCCGGTGATAGGCTTGCCATGTCTTCTGAGGCCTTATTGAGACTAGATAAGTTTACTAAGCTCTTTCCAGTTCACTTCAGTAGTACACTTTCCGAGGACCCACATGATTATCTTGACCGCTGCCGTGAGGTATTGCAGAACATGGGTATAGTTGAGACCAATGGGGTCGAGTTTGCTGTATTTCAGATGACAGGTTCCACCAAGAAGTGGTGGAGATATTATACATTGAACAGACCAGTTGCATCACCTACATTAACCTGGGAGCAATTCTCACGGCTAGTTTTAGAGATGTTCCTCCCTATCACATTGAGAGAGGATTACCGCAGGCAGTCTGACCGTCTACAGCAGGGCAGTATGGCTGTTACTCAGTACGAGACCCGTTTTGTGGATTTAGCACGCCATGCTCTCCTTTTACTACCTATTGAAGAAGAGGGAGTAAGGAGGTTTATTGAGGGACTCACTCACCCTATCAGGATTCAGATGGCCAAGGAGACCAGAAATGATATTTCATTTTAGGTGGCTTCTAATGTTGCGAGAAGGATCGAGATGGTTCTTGAACAGGAGAGGGGGCAGGGATCCGATAAGAGGCCCCGTCAGTTCAGTGGTGCCTCTTCGAGAGGTAGGGGTAATTTTGGTAGAGTCCATCCTCCTTGGCCATTTCATTCAGCGCGTTAGGCATCCCACAGTACTTCTGGTGGTCACGACCCTTACGTGTCTCATTCCTACGAGATAGCTTACAGTGCACCACCAGCTCCTATTAATGTACCTTCGATCTGGAGTCATCAAAGTGGTTATCCAGTTCGACATGGCCAGTTCCAGGGTCAGCAATCACAACAGCCGAAGACTTGTTATACTTGTGGTGATCCGAGACACATTGCTAGATTTTGTCCTCAAGCATCAGGCAGTTCACAACAGCAGGGTTCCCGTGCTATGATTCCAGCACTAGTTGTTCCGCCAGCCGCTCGGCCAGCTAGGGGTAGGGGTCAGACAGCTAGAGGTCGAGGTCAGGCTGTTAGAGGTGGAGGCCAGCCAGTTAGAGGCTGTCCTAGGGACGCGGTGTTGAGTGGTGGAGCCCAACCGCGATTTTATGCTTTTCCAGCTTAGCCTGAGGCCGATTCATCCGATGCAGTGATCACAGGNGGCCAGCTAGATAGAGGCCGTTCGAGAGGCGGAGTTCAGAGTGGTGGGGCCTAGCCCCATTTTTATGCATTTCCAGCAGACTTGAAGCCGAGTCATTGGACGCCGTTATCACAGGTATTGTTTTAGTTTGCCATAGAGATGCTTCAGTTCTATTTAATCCAGGATCTACTTATTCCTATGTGTCCTCCTATTTTGCTTCATATCTGGTTGTACGTCATGATTCTCTATGTGCTTATGTGTGTGTCCATACCAGTGGGAGATTCTATTATGGTAGATCACATCTATTGTTCGTGTGTGGTTAGTATTGAGAGTCATAAGACTAGCATGGATCATCTACTACTTGACATGGTAGATTTTGATGTCATCTTGGGTATGGATTGGTTGACACCTTATCATGCTATATTAGATTGTCACGCAAAAATAGTGACCTTAGCCATGCTGGGGTTACCTCGACTAGAGTGGAAAGGGACTCTTGGCCATTCTACTAGCAAGGTTATCTTTTATGTGAAAGCTCGGCGTATGGTCGAGAAGGGGTGTCTAGCTTATTTGGTTTATATTCGTGATCCCAATGCGGAAGTTCTTTCTATGGATTCAATTCCAGTTGTCCGTGAATTTCCAGATGTATTTCCTGCAAATCTGCCGGGAATGCAACCCAACAGAGATATTGACTTGTGTATTGATATAGCTCCGGGCACTTAGCCCATTTCTATCCCACCAAACCGTATGGCCCCGCCGGAGTTAAAAGAATTGAAAGAGCAGTTACAAGACTTGATTGATCAGGGATTCATTAGACCTAGTGTCTCGCCCTGGGGTGCACCAGTAGTATTTGTAAAGAAGAAAGATGGCTCTATGCGGATGTGTATAGATTATCGGCAGTTGAACAAGGCCACTATCAAAAACAAATATTCGTTGCCAATAATCAATGACTTATTCGTTCAGCTTCTGGGTGCTAGGGTGTTTTTCAAATATTGATTCAAGGTATGGTTACCATCAGTTAAATATTAGGGCATCCATTGTCCCTAAGATAGCTTTTCAGACTCGGTATAGAATTACGAGTTCCTAGTGATGTCATTTGGGCTGACATATTCCCCAGCAGCATTTATGGATTTGATGAACCAGATGTTCAAACCCTATTTGGATTCTTTTGTGGTAGTATTCATTGATGATATATTGAATTTTGCTTCAGCCTTTGACACATTCCCTAGCAACATCTTCGCATTTTGCTTCAGACTTTGAAGAATAATTAGTTATATGCCAAAATTTTCAAAATGCAAATTTTGGTTAGTCCCAGTTGCCTTTTTGGGTCATGTTGTATCGGCAGAAGGCATAAAAGTGGATTCTAACAAGATTGAGGAAGTTCAGAATTGGCCTAGACCTACTTCAGCTACAGAGATTCGGAGTTTCCTGGGTTTGACAGGTTATTATTTCTGGTTTTGTGGAGGGGTTTTCATCCATAGCATCCTCACTGATCAAATAGACCCAGAAGGGTGCCCCTTTCAGATGGTCAGACGAGTGTGAGTTGAGCTTTCAGAACTCAAGACAACTTTTACTACAGCGCCGGTGTTGGTATTACCCACAGGTTCAGGATCTTATACGGTGTATTGGGATGCATCTCGTGTTGGGCTTGGTACAGTATTGATGCAAGATGGAAGGGTGAATGCATATGCATCGCGGCAGTTGAAAGTCCGCGAGAAGAATTATCCTGTCCATGACTTATAATTGGCAGCATTGTCCATGCACTGAAAATTTAGAGGCATTACCTTTACGATGTCTCATGTGAGGTATGTACTGAACCTCATTTGCTTGTCCTTATGGACATGGTATGACACGGTGGTGCTAAATAGCTTGCTGTGGGGGAAGGTGGAGTTCTACAGATGCAGGGTCGTATTTGTGTGCCTAATGTGGATGCGCTTCGTGAATTAACACTTGAGGAGGCACACAGTTCCAGGTATTTTATTAATCCGGCTGCCGCCAAAATGTATCAAGATTTGCGGAAACACTATTGATTGAGGACAATGAAGAAGGATATTGTTGCATATGTAGCTCGGTGTCTAATTTGTCAGCAAGTCAAGTACAAGCATCAGAGACCGGGTGGTTTACATCAACAGTTAGAAATTCTTGAGTGGAAGTGGGAGCATATCGCTATGGATTTTGTTGTTGGGCTTCCACGGACTCAGAGAATGTTCGACGCAATATGGGTCATTGTGGACATGTTGACCAAGTCATTACATTTCATTCCAGTAGCAGTTACCTATTATTCAGAGTGGTTAGCGGAGATTTACATCCGCGAGATTCTCCGCTTTCACGGTGTGCCCGTGTCTCTCATTTTTGATCGAGCTACGCAGTTCACTCCGTACTTCTGGAGGGTGTACAACATGTATTAGGCACGCAGGATGAGTTGAGTACAACATTTCATTAACAGACAAATGGAGAGTGAGAGTGCATTATTCAGATATTGTAAGATATGCTTCGCGCTTGTGTTGCAGACTTTGCAGGTTGTTGGGATCATTTATTTCCACTTGTGGAGTTTACCTATAATAACAGCTACTAGTCGAGCATTCAGTTGGCTCCATATAAGGCATTATATGGATGACGGTGCGTTCGCAAGTTGGCTGGTTTGAACCGGGAGAGGCTCGGTTGTTGGGTACCGATTTGGTACATGATGCCTTGGATAAGGTCAAAATTATTCAGGATCGACTTCGCACAGCTCAGTCTGCGCAAAAGGGTTATGTTGGCCGTAAAGTTCGTGATATTGCATTCATGGTTATAGAAAGAGTATTGCTACGGGTTTCACCTATAAAAGGTGTAATGAGGTTCAGAAAAAAGGGCAAGCTAAGCCCTAGGTATATAGGACCCTTCGAAATTCCTAAAAGGGAGGGCGAAGTACCCTACAAGCTTGCATTAAAGAAGGAATTAAAAGAGAAGATTCAGCACCTAACAATTTTTAGGGTGCGTTAGGGCACCTATTTGTGAATAACTCTGTTTGACTAGTCCATGTCATCAAAGATTGGTTAAGGGCTCAAGTTATTTCGAAGAGAAGGTGTTAGGCACTCTTCGAGGTCCTCAACTGTGGGTCCCGGCCGAATTTTGAACTATGTGGATTATGTGATTAGTCTATGTGATAAACAAATAAAGGGAAATATAGAAGTTGAAGAATCTTATCTTAACACATGAGAATTGGTACATATCCTTAATGATTACAAGGACACAACTACATTGGTCTATGTTAAATGACTAAGTGTAGATAACCAGCATATAAAGAAAGGGGGTCCTAAGGTTTTTAGCCGAAAAGATCACCCATGCAACATAAATAATACTTCGCAACTCCCTTAAGGTAGGGGTTGCTCATATTATTCAGCAGGCACAGACTATATCTCCTGCTACACAATAACTATGTTGAAGTTGTTAATTAAAGGAGCTCTAATTCAATTCTAAATCATGTCCTAGGTGTGCATTACCCGTCCCATGCCTATGGTCCAGGAGGATTTGGACCTCTATTCGGGTTGCTATAGACTTCACCTAGGTCGTTCAAAATCATAAAACTAATTGCGAAATCAAAACAAGTAGGACTGCACATAATAGCAAAGAGAGGCTCGTGTTAACCCCCACACGTAGCAACAAAGCAAGCAAACGAGTTCTAGGCTACACAGTAGACCATTTCAGGATTAAGACGTATTTGAGTCGTTAAGTCCTATGGGCATGATTTCTATACGATTCTAATTTCAAGTCGTACAGGCAGTGCTGTTGCTCCAAATTAACTAATTTGCAGATTATGTGTGTATTAAAACCTATAGACATGATTTCTAAGTTGCTTGCGCAACGGGCAGTGAGAGCTATTAGAAAACTTGGCATTACCAATATTTGATTCTATAGACATGCTTTCTAGGTATGTAACAATATCCTATAGACAAGATTTCTAATGGTTGGTATTTGAACTCAATTTAGTCATACTTATCCTACAGGCATGCTATCTAGGTGGCAATATTATAAAACAACAGAAGAAGCTGATTAATTAATTAGTTAAGACCATATAGTCATGGTAACTAGATGAGCGTTTATAAAGGTATGTATGATTACAACCCTATAGGCATGCTATCTAATAATCATATAGAAGTAGACATGGGAGCAGGTAAAATATTTTGTCAAATAATCATTCTTTTGAATAATGTACAAGTATTAAGCAAGTTAAGTGGAGTGTGTGATTTCTTATAGGCATGGTTTCTATGTGTGTACAGAAATAAAGCATGTCAAACAGAGTAGGTGGGTCCTATAGACATGTTCTCTACCCGTTTATGCGAGAATTAGGAGAGCCCAACCCTTTTCACTAATCTTTGCTTCATTTGTTTACAAATTATTATAGACCCTATTGAATAATTACAGGTACAAATATGAATACATAATAACCCAATAATAATTAGGCCTTCAGGTAGGTTTAGAATTCCATGTGGATTGCAGGCCCAGGCTCCAATTGCAAACAGTGTTCTTCATTCTTCCAATTCCAAAGAAGGCCTAGCATAATAGGCCTAGATGAATAATTTCTTACCTAAAGGATGTTAAGCTTTGCTATAGATATGACACTACACACAGAGTTAATTGAACAACTCTGAAAATTAAAACACTCAGTCCTTAGGATGTGACCAACAACACCTCTAACCAAGACTTATAGATAGGGTCATATAAACACTTATGAATCAAGGTTTATGTTTGTAACTCTAGAAACAAAGTTTAGGGGAAATAAGGCTATTTCAAATAAAGTTCTAGAACAAAGCTTGGTCAAAACACCACCATAAGGAGCCTTAAGCAGGGGTTTGAACATGGAATTATAATAGTGTCATGGGCAAGACTATTGAGATATAGACTTAAAGTGGAAACTTCAACATAAGAACCTAATGAGAACAATTATTTTGTAGGGCTTAACATATAGGACATGCAAACAAGCTCAGTTTATCAATAAGTGAGCATTAAGATGAGAAGAGGTTGATCTTCAGGCAAGTCAAGTAAGCAGGCATCGTGTAAAGAAGAGTAAGCAAGACAGGGATTGAAATTCATCCTAGGAGTCTCAAATAATAGGTGAGCACAAAGCATCAAAGCAAAGAACGAGTCTCCTTTGGCATTGCAACATGGAGAAAAATATTCAAGCAACTTGGTTATCTACAATAGGCAAGCATTGAGGCTAATAAGGTCAAGGAAAATCATAGTAGGCTAAGTATTCATATAATGTCATCCCATAGTTGCAGCAAGACAACAAGTGATGTGTAAGGGATTCAACAAGAGGAAGCGACTATTAGAATTTGAGAGGAGAAGGGAGTAGAGAGGGTTCAAAGGTGGTTGTCCGTAAAGAATGGGGAGAGGTTTTGGGGCAGATGTAATTAAAAAAGTGGGGTTGTCGTGGACCGTTGATATTGAGAGATCAATGGTCTAGATTAAAGAATAGGCGGGGCGGGTCGTTTAAAGTGGGTCGCAACCAGGTTAGTCACAGGGGTCGTTTGGATTGGGCTTTGGGGATTATTGGGCTAAGGTGTGCGTGTTTGGGCCGCTAATTTGGTTTATAAATTGCCTGATTTGGACCACACTTTAAAATACATAAACTTAATTAAAACCAAATTATTAAAACGTCTAATAATAATAATAAATTATTATTGATGAAATAAAATGCTTAAAATTAATAACTCAAAATTATAAAAATATAAAATGCTATTTTGGCATATCTAATATAATAAATTCAACTATTTATAGAATATATGCTATTATTTACAAATATTGTTTAAATAGCTTAAAATACAAATGTAGTTATATAAATGAAGTACAAATATTATGAAACACATATGTGGATGCAAATAATAAATTTGGATGATTAAGTCATCAAAAGAATAATTTAAAGGTGTAATTAATAAATATTTAAATAAGTTAAATGCAAGAAAATCAATTTTAAAGCTTAACAATTTATGGCAAATTATAGAAAATTCTTCTATGACTCTTTTAAATTGAGTAATGATGAAAACATGATATTGTAAAAACATATTTGTCCTAAGTGAGTGAGGAATGATGTGTTTTGAAAACAAAATTAGGTTGAACCCTAGTTCGTGAGTTGCCTAATATCCCCGGTGTTACGGGAAACAGGTCGTGTGTAGTTCTGGATCCAACGGCGAACGAAACCGATGGAGTTGTTCTAAGAGTGGTCGTGTGTTTCGAAAAACGATCTTTTGGATGTGATAGTATCGTGAGTAATGGATGATTTTAGGTGGGGCTATGATTGCAAATTGAATGTTACGGCTGTACAAGATAGATATTTGGACGGTTATAGAATAAAGGGTAATCAATTAATGATTATGAGTTACGTTTGAGGTGATCAAAGGATGTGAACATTGTAAATAGAAATCAGCGTAAGAATCGCTCCTTTTTGTAGAACGGTTAACTCCCCAGTTATTTGCAAAAATGAAAACACGTTGCACGCGAATATATATGGGTTATTGCAAAAATTTAAACATGATGCAAATTCCCTTCAGACCATGAGAGTTGTCTTTGGACGATGTCGATGATGCTCTTATACTGTGACGTCCTGGGTCGTGAAGCGTATGATAGGGGATTCGCCATAAAATGGTGTCCTCGGGTCATGAGGCTGGTGCCTCTGGACTATGACGCCTTTGAATAATGATATGCAGTTTTGAGAGATCCTTTGGCTATGGCATGATATCTTCGGGCTATGAGGATGGTGCCCACAGACTATGGTGTCTTCGGACAACGTGTCGATCGTTTGATTTAGGAAATAGGTAATGCTTAGTCATATGCGAGAACAAGACGAGACAAGGCTTAGTCTTGTATGAAATGAGGGCAGTGCCTAGCCCGATGCAAAGAGTGGAGACAGTGCTGAGTCTCATGCAAGGAAAGGCAATGCTTAGCCTTGTGCAATAATGGAGACAATTCTTAGCCTCGTGCTATGGTGAGGGCAGTGTTTAACCCTATGCAAGGAGCAGAGACAATGCTTAGTCGCATAAAGGAAAGGAAATGCTTAGCCTTATGCAATAATGGAGGCAGTGCTTAGCCTCATGCGAAGAATGGAGACGGTCATTATTCTCATGCAAGAAAGGCAATTCTTAGCCTTATGCAACAATTAAGTATGGAGGACAGTTTTTAGTGTCATGCAATAATGGAGGCAGTGTTTAGCCTCATGTAAGGAATGGAAACAGTACTTAGTCTCATTCAAGGAAATGCAATGTTTAGCCTTATGCACTAATGGAGGCAGTGCTTAGCCTCATGCAAGGAAGGGAGACAGTGCTTAGTGTCATGCAAGGAAAAACAATGTTTAGCTTTATGCGGTGATAAGGGTAATGCTTATCCCTATGCAAGAATGAGCAATGATTAAATGCGAGAGGGAAAGATATTTCTTAGCTTGATGCGTTTGCATTTGGCGATTTTGTCGGTGTGAAGATAGTGATTTAGTTGTGTGTATATATTTGTGAACGTTCCTGTTAAATCCATTATACTTGTATCGAAAGGAAAATTGTGAGTTTGGAGGGGGAAAAGTTGGTTTGTGCTCTCGATTTATTACTTTGCCTTTGCTCTTATCTTGAGGTCCTATTTGAGTCACCCCGGGTAATGTCTGGCTATTATACAAAAAAATAAAAATTGAAATTTCAAAAGACATGCATTTGTGATAAATTGTTTATAGAAAAATGTAGTTGTTTGAAATATGTGATAATGCATGAAAGCGAATAATTTTGTCGAATTGATGACTGTAACAAGTTTTTGAGACATTGCAACCTCCTTAACTCAGAATTTTGAGGGTTCCCCTCAAATTTCTGCCCTAGTTTAAATGCATACTTCTGGTGATACATTTCTTGGCGATTCTAAATACGACAAGATCGGGCAAATGCGAGATCTTGCCCCCGTTTCTGACCATAGAGGGAATGAATAATTTATTATGATGTGACCGAACCCACAGGGCTGCCTACGTATCCCCTGTTAAACGGGAATCAGGTCAAGCGTAGTTCAGGTTACATCAAATAGAAAGTTCAAACATAGTCTTAAACATAGTATTTCTTGACTGCGTCAAATCTCTGCGAGTATAAGTGCTCCTCCTGTTAGTACTCGGTGGACCATGTAAGGGCCTTGCCAATTGGATGAGAATTTCCCTTTTACTTCATCGTAATATGGGAAGATTCATTTCAACACTAAATGCCCTGCTGTGAATTGCCTTACCCTAACCTTTTTATTAAAAGCTCGTGTCATTCTTTTCTGGTAGAGTTGACTGTGACACACTGCGTTCATTCTTTTACCATCAATGAGAGAAAGTTGTTCGTACAACTTTCATACCCATTCCGCGTCACTGACCTTAGCTTCTTATATGATTCTTAAGTAAGGAATCTCCACTTTAGTAGGGATAATGACTTTGGTACCAGTAAGTAGGGAGTTGTCCCGGTTGACGTGCGAATGGTAGTGCGATACCCGAGCAAAGCAAATGGTAGGTTTTCTTGCCATTGCTTGTAGTTGTCCAAAGAGTACCGACCTTTGTAAGGTATGAACTTCTTGCTCAGATAATATATCGCTTGCTCCTTCCTTCCAATTTTATCATGGTGTCCTAGAATGCAACTAGAGGCCCCATCCAGCAGAGGCAGATAAAGCAGCAGAGGTCTTCCTTGTTCTGGTGGGACCAACATGGGAGGTTTAGATAAATACTCCTTGATTTTATCGAAGGCTTTCTGGCATTCTTCCGTACAGCTTGTTGTAGCATCTTTCCTCGGCATTTTTAAGATTGGCTGACATATCACCATTGATTGTGCTATAGAACGGCTGATATAGTTGAGGTGCCCTAGAAAAATCATCACATCTTTTTATTGTTTGGCAGTGGTATGTCGTGGATAGCATTGGTTTTTGACGGGTGTAGAAAATTACCTCAGCGGCTTACTATGAAACCTAACTATTTTCTAGCGGGGACTCCAAACACATTTTGCAGGGTTCAACTTCGAGTTGTATTTTCAAAGTCGATCGAAAAATGTCTTCAGGTTTTCTATATGATCCGAACTCTTTTTAGATTTAATGATAACATCATCCATGTACACCTCTATTTATTTGTGTATCATGTCATGGAAGATAGTCGTCATGGCCCTCATGTAGGTTGCCCCAGCGTTTTGCAAAGGAGACGGCATCATTTGGTAACAATATATTCCCCACAAAGGATTGGAGTACTGTCTTTTGGGCATCCTCTTCATCCATCCAAATCTGATGGTATCATGTGAAGCAATCCACAAAGGATTGGAGTACATGCTTGGCGCAGTTGTCAATCAGTATGTGTATGTTAGGCAGCGGGAAATCATCCTTAGGACTTGCTCTATTCAGATCTCTGTAATCGACACACACTCTAACTTTCCCATCTATATTTGGAACCGGCAGAATGTTGGCTAACCACGTCAGGTATTCGACCACTCGGAAAACCTTGGCTTTGATTTGCTTGGTGACCTCCTCTTTTATCTTCAACCTCATATGTGGCTTGAACTTTCTGAGCTTTTGAAAAGAATGTAGAAAGATAATAATAAATACGAAAAGCAGTAATGCATTAATAAAACTTTAAAAAGTCAACAAGTACGACTCGATGGCTCGAGTAATTATTTCAAGACAAAATTCTGAAAATGTCTTAAATTCTCAAAACAATTTGAAAATAAGTCGTGCTAATTTGCCAGGCTACCCAGGAACTCAACGAGCCCGGAATGGTGCAGTGGTCCAGTTCTTGAGAACAGCTCCCTCTTACATTGTCTGAATGGTAAGGTCTTCCTCCTCCTACCCAATAATTGCACTGTAGCCCATGTCTTCTTCAACCACAAATAGCTTCCTCACACCAGCCAAAATCTCATATTCCTCAGACCCCCACATTATGTCAGCCTGATGGGATGTATGGTGCAGAGGTAGTATGGGTTGTTCCAGCGGATAATAAGGGGCGCGTAATGGCGGTGTCCAATCCTGATGTTCTTGCATGGTATATTCATACCCGCGTCCAAAGGTCGTGCCATGATAATGTGGTTGTATGGGTTTGGTGATCCCCTGAAGCTTTTTACCAAGACCCTTGCCTGGTTCATATCATGTCCACATCAATATACAATATGCTTTCTATATTGTTGCTCCACCATCGATCATTTTCAATTGGGTTAACCCGTTCAATGCGATTATATGTTTCTTAGCCCAACTTCCTCCTATTTGTTATGACTAAAACGGTCTAATTGGTGTAGATGGGGTTGCTTCCATCTCAATGAAGGATCACCTCCTGAGGATTCCACTCGAACTTCACAGCATGGTGCAAAGTAGAAGCCACTACCCCAGTTGCATGTATCCATGGTCGTCCCAGCATTAGGTTGTAAGTAGTTGATATATCTAGCACTTGGAACTTAACATCAAACCAAGTCGGACCCATCTGTAGATCAAGGTTGATTTCTCCGATAGTGGCTGTGTGAGATCCATCGAATGCCTTCACATTCATGCTTCCCATTCATATCTCGTGCATGCCCTTACCTAATCATTTCATGGTGGTCAGTGGACATATGTTTAGACTCGAACCTCCATCTATCAGGACCCTAGCGACGAACTTGTCCTCGAATTGCAGTGTGATGTGCAATGTCTTATTGTGACTCAACCCTTTTGGCGGTAACTCATCTTCGTGGAAAGTAATTTTGTGACTCTCCAGTACATGTCCGACCATGTTAGCCATCTCTCCACTAGTAATGCCAGCGGGTACATAAGGTTCACTCAACACTATCATCAAGGAATTCTTGTGTGCATTTGAGTTTTGCAACAGTGATAAGATAAATATCTGAGCAGGAGTTTGGTTCAAGTGGTCAACAACGGTTGTATTCCCTTGCTTGAATCTTCCTCCAAAGGTTATCATTGCCAGTCTCAACAACGGGCTGCTTATGTAACACCCCGAAAAATTTGCAAAGAAAATAATGTTTCATGGTGCCGGACTAGGCTTACGTGTTTGGGTTGAACAATGCACAGGAAAGTAAAGGAAAATGTTTGGCAGAAAAGCGCATTTATGAGGTCCATTATGCGACCACATAATCACTTTGCGTGCCGCATAATGGCTTCAGAAGTGAGCACGAGAGGGCCATTCTTGAAGCAGCTATGCGGTCGACTATGCGACCGCATGCACAGACAGATTTTTTATCATTTTTGTCAGCAATTATGCGGCCGATATGCTATCCGCATATCTATTATGCGGTCGCACATGCGACCGCAGAACCGTTTCGGAGCTCCATTTTTGGGTTTTTAAAACTTGACCCTTTTTCGTTTAATACACTCTTTGAGCAATTTTTGAACTATAATTTGATATTTTAGAGTAGATAGAGTGCCCTATAGTGAGAAGGTATTCTTCAATAACTGTTCTTCAATTCTTGCCCAAGTTTTGGAAGATTAAGAAGGGAAACTCACTAGGTCTTCATCCTAGAGGTAAGATTCTATACCCTAACCCTCAAGTTCGAATTTTGTCTAGAAATGGGTAATTAGCAAGAAAATTGTTGGGCATGAGAGTTGTTTGTTTTGCATGCATGTGTTATCAAAGGGTGTAGGAAGATTGTTGAGCAAAAAATGGTAAAAATTGGGTTGTGGGATGATGGAATTCTCCATAAAAGTGCCTTGAAACCATATGCACACCTTGTGTTTGATGAGCTAGAACCATAATCATCTTCCTAATCTTGGTTCAAATTGTTATATTTCTAAAATGGATTAAAGTTGCTAAGAATTCCGGAACATTTAGAGTGTAAGGAAGCTCAAGTGAGGTATGTTGGCTAAACTCTTCTTTAAGAATTTGAAATCCCTATATCCTTGTAAGTTCAGAGATGTTGATTATAAATGGAGTATTCCGATAAGTTTTGTGATGACGATATATGTTCAATTCATGTTTCAAATGCTCTTATCATATTGTATTATAAATTGAGGATGTTTCCCAAACTATGGATTATGTATCCACATGTTATAAATTCTAGTCGTGATTTATGTGAAAGTTATTATTCCAAGTTGTCTAGAGATTGTGATTGTGATAGACCTCCACCCGCATACATTGGGGTGAGGTGGCATGAACGCTTTGTGTGGGGATTGTGGTATAGAGATTGTAATAGTGATACACCTCCACCCTCATATATATTGGGGTGAGGCGTCATGACCTCTTTGTGTAGGGATTATGGTATTGTGGGACTACACCTCCACCCGCTTACATTGGGGTGAGGCGGTACGACCGCTTTGTGTATAGTTTTGGTATTGTTGTGGAACCACCACCCACATACATTGGGGTGAGGCGTCATAGCCACTTTGTGTTGGTATTGGTATAGTTGATGCATTTCCACCCGCATATATTGGGGTGAGGCGGCATAGCCGGTTTGTGTAGGTTCTTGGTACAATGGTTATACATCCACCCGCATACATTGGGGTGAGGCGGCAGGGCTGCTTGATTAGAGTTGTGGTATTATACGTATACCTCCACCTGCATATATCGGGTGAGGCGGCAGGGCCGCTTTGTGTGAAGATGGTTACAAAGGATCTCATCTTAAATCCTATAAATATTATTGATAGCTTTTAATAAGCTTGCTATGGTTTAAATGGTTATCTATATCATTCTTTTGCTGCACTGGTTCATTATATTCATTTTGTATTTCTGAATTCTTAAGTTAGTTTTTAGTTTTTATACTAGTACTATTCGATGGTACTAACGTCCTTTTTTGCCGGGGGCGCTGCATCTTTAAATGGATGCAGGTGGTTCCAAAACAGAAGATATTGACCAGTGATAGCAGCACACCTTCATCCCAGCTGACTTGGTGAGCCCCACTTCATCCCGCAAGTCATGTATCTTTTGTTCTTTGTGTATTCTGTTTGAGGGATAGCCGAGGCCTTGTTGTCAGAATTAACATTATACTCATCTTTATCTATAAAGGCTCCGTAGACATAGTGTGTGCTGTGTATTGGTGCTGGGAAAGATAAAATATGTTATGTTATGGTTGTATTACTTGTCCATTGAGACTTTAAAGATGAAGCTACTGGAAATGATTTGGTATTGTAGACGTGAACATCATTTTGTCTAATTAATGAAAATATGTATTATCTCCATTTGTGGATTAGTTTGGCTAGAATGAAATCTAACAGGCTTGCTCGGTCTGGTTCACTCGGTTGAGCGCCGGTCACGCTCCTCGGTTTTGGGGCGTGACAAACTTGGTATCAGAGCCTAAGGTTTTAAAGTATCCTAGGATGTCTCGGAGCCATGTCTAGTAGAGCCCTTATTATCGATGTGTTGTCTACCACATCTATTATTAGGATGCTACATGGGCATTTAGGAATAATACCCTTCTTTCAAGTTCTTGATCGTGCGATAAAGCTGGTTGTAAGATTGTTCCTCCTTTAACTCCTGCGTTGCTCTAATTTTCAGTACATGGCAGCTAAGAAGAAGGCAAAAACTGGCCAACTAGCCAATGTCACCCCAGGAGTGATAGTTGACCCTATAATTGATGATGCGGATGAGCACCCGAGGAGTGAGAATATTCCTCCAGTTACTATATTGCCTGACTCTACTACAACTAATCATATCGCACTTGTCCCTACACCTACAGAAGGTGCAACGGTTCCTCCAACTGATATTCCAGTTCCACCTCCAGCTCTAGCTTCCGATTCTGGTGTATCTAATATTGATATTAAGGGAGCCATACAAATATTGACACATATAGTGGCTTCTCAGGCCCAGAGATCGGGTGTTGGGCCTACTTCTTCCAGTCATCCAGGGGAATCTGCTAGTTCCAGGGTGAACAAGTTTCTTCAGTTAGATCCTTCGGTATTTACTGGTACTGATCCCGAGGAGGACCCCCAGGACTTATTTGATGAGATGCACAAAACTCTCCGAGTTATGCATGCTACAGAGATAGAGGGAGTAGAGTTGGCCTCCTACCGCCTGAAAGGGGTGGCCTATTCTTGGTTTGAGTTGTGGGTGGAATCCCGTGAGGAGGGAAGCCCTCCGGCAAGGTGGGGTGAGTTCACGAATGCATTTATGGATCATTTCTCACCTGCCAAAACTAAGGCAGCTCATGCCGTTGAGTTTGAAAGCATGAAGCAGGGTAGTATGAATCTGTGGGAGTGCAATATGGTATTTGTGCGCCGGTCCAAGTATGTTATTCACATGTTGCCCACTATGGAGGCTAGCGTGCACTGGTGTATACAGGACCTTAGCCCCTTGGTTATCAATGAGGCCTCTACAACTGCCTTGAATTACGATATGAACTATGGTAAGATGGTGGCATTTTCTCAAGCCACATAGACCCGCAAATCGAAGAATAGAATGGAGCGTCAGAGTAGCAGCAAGGCCCAGTCCACGGGCAACTTTGGTGGCTCTTCCGGTGGTGGTGGTGGTAGGTCGGCATTCAAAGGAGTGTCATCGGGACCATCCCAATCATTCGCCCAGTCTTCGATGGGTGCACGGTCATCTGGACCCAATCAAGGCAACAGGGGACCCCACCAGCAGGGTCGGCCCGATAGAAGGTTTCAGCAGCGGAGACTTCCATTCCCTAAGTGTGGAAGGATGCACTTTGGGTCATATTTCATGGACCTACCAGTATGCTATTGGTGTGGTTTGGGGGGTCACATTCAGAGAGATTTCCGCTCGTCCCGCCAAAATATGGGCAGAGGTGCAGCACAACCAGCTAATTCTGCAGCTACTACATCCACAGCACCTCCGGCGCGAGGCACCCCAGCACCCGTAGGGCGTGGTGCAGCTAAGGGTGGTGCACAGAATTCTAGAGGACCCAGCAGATTTTATGCTATGCATAGACGTCGGGAATCGGAGGCTTCTCCAAATGTTGTCATATGTATATTGACTGTCCAATCTCATAATGCTCTTATTGATCCCGATTCCACTTTGTCTTATGTCACACCTTATGTTGCTATGGAATTTGGGATAGAACCAGAATAGCTTTATGAGACGTTCTCTATATCTACTCCGGTTGGTGAGTCTATTTTGGCCGCGCGAGTTTATAGGGATTGTGTTGCCACATTGCGTGGTCGAGACACCATGGTCGATCTTATTGAATTGAGAATGGTCCATTTTGATGTGATAATGTGAAAGGATTGGCTTTATTCATGTTTTTCCAAGCTTGATTGCCGAACCAGAACTGTTAGGTTTGAATTTCGAAATGAGTCTGTTATTGAGTGGAAGGGTGATGATGTGGTGCCAAAGGGTAGGTTTATTTCCTACCTTAAGGTCACAAAGATGATCAACAAGGGATGTATTTACCATTTGGTCCGGGTTACGGACACTGTTGCTGAGGCACCTACACTTGAGTTTGTGCTTGTTGTGAATGAATTTCCGGGAGTGTTTCCGGATGAACTCCCTGGGATCCCACCAGACAAGGAGATTGATTTTGGGATTGACGGGATGCCAGACACGCATCCTATATGTATTCCACCCTACAGAATGGCACCGGGCCGAACTGAAAGAGTTAAAGGAACAATTGAGAGATTTGTTAGAAAAGGGTTTTATCCGGCCAAGTGTGTCGCCTTGGGGCGCACCGGTCCTTTTTGTAAGAAAGAAAAATGGGTCACTAAGAATGTGTATTGACTATCGGCAACTTAATAAAGTCACAGTCAAGAATAAGTACCCACTGCCAAGGATAGGTGATTTGTTTGATCAATTGCAAGGTGCCAGGTACTTCTCCAAGATTGATTTAAGATCCGGGTATCACCAATTGAAGCTCAAGGAGCGGGATATTCCGACAACAGCTTATAGAACCCGGTATGGGCATTTTGAATTTCTGGTGATGTCTTTTGGGATAACAAATGCCCCAGCAGCCTTCATGGATCTTATGTATTCCATTTGCAAGCCATTCCTCGATTTATTTGTGATAGTTTTTATTGATGATATTTTTGTATATTCGCGCAATCGAGAGGACCATGCCGGTCACCTCAGGGCAGTGTTGTAGACTCTATATCAACAGCAATTTTATGCGAAATTTTTGACATGTGAATTTTGGCTTGAGTCTGTCACATTCTTGGGTCATGTTGTCTCTAGTGAGGGGATTAAGGTTGATCCTTAGAAAATTGCGGCTGTGAAGAATTGGCCGAGGCCTACAACTCCAATTGAGATTTGCAGTTTCTTAGGCTTAGCTGGATATTACAGAAAGTTTGTGGTGGGGTTTTCTACTCTTGCATCTCCGTTGACTAAATTGACACAGAAGGCAATTAAGTTCCAATGGTCAGATGCTTGTGAAAAGAGTTTCCAGGAATTGAAAGCAAGATTGACTACGACACCGAGGGTATAGATTGATTTGCTATATATTGTGATGCTTCAAGAATCGGGCTTGGGTGTGTATTAATGAAACATGGGAAGGCGATAGCTTATGCTTATAGGAAACTAAAAAATCATGAGAAGAACTATCCAACACATGATTTAGAACTTGCAACAGTGGTATTTGTATTGAAAATTTGGCGTCATTACTTATATGGGGTCCATGTTGATATATTCACGGTCCATAAGAGCCTTCAATATATTTTCAAATAGAAGGAATTGAATATGAGGCAGAGAAGATGGCTTGAGTTACTCAAGGACTAAGACATTGATATTCTATATCATCCGGGAAAGGCCAATGTTGTGGCTGGTGCTCTTAACCAGAAATCTATGGGTAGTTTGATTCACCTGGAGGAATATCAGAGGCCATTAGCTAAGGAAGTTCACCGATTTGCTAGTTTGGGAGTTTGTTTTGCGGACTCTAGTGAAGGAGGGGTAATTGTGCAAAATAGGGTTGAATCATCGCTTGTTGTGGAAGTCGGAGAGAAGCAATACAATGATCCATTGTTGGTGCAGTTGAAAGAGGGGATTCATAAACATAATACCATGACCTTTTCTCTTGGCATGGGTAATGATACACTAAGGTACCAAAGGGCGACTCTGTGTTCCAAATGTGGATGGTCACCGGGAAAGAATTATGACTGAAGCTCACACTTCTAGGTATTTCGTGCACCCAGGTTCTACGAAAATGTATCATGATCTTAAGGAAGTCTATTGGTGGAATGATATGAAGAGGAATGTGGCGGATGTTTTGGCAAGATGTCCAAATTGTCAGCAAGTGAAGGCCGAACACCAAAGGTCCGGAGGGTTGGCACAAAACATAGAAATTCCAACGTGGAGGTGGGAAATGATTAATATGGACTTTGTGGTAGGATTACCGCGCACTCCGCGCAAGTTTGACTCAATTTGGGTGATTATGGATCGACTCAAGAAATCAGCACACGTTTTGCCGGTTAAATCTACGGACACAGTAGAACAGTATGCTCAGTTGTATATCAAAGAAATAGTTAGGTTGCACGGTACCCCAGTTTCCATCATTTATGATCGGGGGGCACAATTTATTGCTAATGTTTGGAAGAAATTTCAGCAAGGTTTGGGTACTCAGGTGAATCTTAGTACATCCTTTCAGCAAGGTTATAGACTTCAAAGGTTGCTGGGATGATCATTTACCACTCATAGAATTTGCATATAACAATAGCTATCATGCTAGCATTCAAATGGCACCGTTCGAGGCTTTATATGGTAGGAGATGTAGATCACCCATTGGGTGGTTCAAAATTGGGGAAGCAGGTTTGATAGGTCCAAACCTTATGCATTAGGCTATGGAAAAAGTTAAAATCATTAAGGAGCGGTTGAAGACTGCTCAGAGTCGTCAGAAATCCTATTCGGATGTTCGTCATAGAGATTTGGAGTTCCAAGAAGATGATTGGGTATTCTTTAAAGTTTCCCCCATGAAGGGTGTAATGCGATTTGGTAAGAAAGGGAAATTGAGTCCGAGGTATGCCGGACCGTACAAAATCATTTAGAGGATCGGTGAGTTGGCATACAATCTTGAACTACCACCTGAGATGTCATTAGTACACCCGGTGTTTCATGTGTCTATGTTGAAGAAAGAAGTTGGAGTTCCGACACTCATTGTTCCAGTTGATACTATTGAGGTAAATGAGAAATTGACTTACGAAGAGATTCTTGTTTCTATTATTGATCGGCAAGTCCGAAAATTGAGAAATAAAGAAATTGCCTCCGTGAAAGTGTTGTGGCGAAACCAACATGTTGAAGAGGCTACTTGGGAGGCTGAGGAAGAAATGAAGAAAAAGTATCCTTGTTTGTTTGAATGACTATATTTATAAAGTTGTGATCTAGGAAACAATTATAAGACTTACTTTTTATGAATTTTGTATAATTTGAACAATTGACGTTAAGGGTGTTTCTTTCGGGAAATATATTGCTTATGAGGCCATAGTTGGTGTTGTTTTGTATTATGTTATGTCATTGGAATATGTATATGTTGTTAGGATATGTTTCTGGGGCTCTTTGACAGGTGGATAGGCCTAATTACAAAGGCAACTCTAGCGAAATATTTGGAAATTTAGGGAGTTTGTGGTATAAAACAAACTAAGTTCCATTATGCGACCGCATAATCACTCTGCGGGCCGCATAATGGCCACAGAAGTGAGCAGGAGAGGGCTATTCTTGAAGCAACTATGCGGTCGACTATGCGACCACATAACTATTATGTGGTGCATTATGCGACCACATACATAGATAAAATTTTAATCATTTTTGTTAGCAATTATGCAGCCGATATGTTGTCCGCATATCCATTATGCGATCGCATATGCGACCACAAAACCGTTCCGGAGCTCTATTTTTGGGTTTTTAAAACCCAACCCAATTTCGATAAATACACTCTTTGGGCCATTGTTGAACTATAATTTGATATTTTAGAGTGAGAGAGAGAGTTCCCTAGAGTGAGAAGGTGTTCTACAATTATTGTTCTTCAATTCTTGCACAAGTTTTGGAAGATTAAGAAGGGAAACTCACTAGGTCTTCATCCTAGAGGTAAGATTCTATACCCTAACCCTCAATTTCGAATTTTGTCTAGAAATGGGTAATTAGCAAGAAAATTGTGGGATGATGCAATTCTCCATAAAAGGGCCTTGAAACCTTATGCACACCTTGTGTTTATGAGCTAGAACCATGATCATCTCCCTAATTTTGGTTCAATTTGTTATATTTCTAAAATAGATTGAAGTTGCTAAGAATTCCGGAACATTTAGAGTTTAAGGAAGTACAAGTGAGGTATGTTGGCTAACCTCTTCTTTAAGAATTTGAATTCCCTATATCCTTGTAAGTTCAGAGATGTTGATTACACATGGAGTATTCCGATAAGTTTTTTGATGAAGATATATGTTCAATTCGTGTTTCAAATGCTCTTATCATATTGCATTATAAATTGAGGATGTCCCAAACTGGGGATTATCTATCCACATGTTATAATCTCTAGTCCTGATTTAAGTTAAAGTTATTATGCCAAGTTGTGTAGAGTTTGTGATTGTGATACACCTCCACCCGCATACATTGGGGTGAGGTGGCATGACCGCTTTGTGTGGGGGCTATGGTATAGATATTGTGATTGTGATACACCTCCACCCGCATACATTGGGGTGAGGTGGCATGACCGCTTTGTGTGGGGGCTATGGTATAGATATTGTGATTGTGATACACCTCCACCCGCATACATTGGGGTGAGGTGGCATGACCGCTTTGTGTGGGGGCTATGGTATAGATATTGTGATTGTGATACACCTCCACCCGCATACATTGGGGTGAGGTGGCATGACCGCTTTGTGTGGGGGCTATGGTATAGATATTGTGAT
Organism: Nicotiana otophora; assembly: GCA_000715115.1. Taxonomy (NCBI): domain Eukaryota; kingdom Viridiplantae; phylum Streptophyta; class Magnoliopsida; order Solanales; family Solanaceae; genus Nicotiana; species Nicotiana otophora. Next base: position 4,820 of record AWOL01S0005401.1, on the reverse strand, counting down.
TGTGATACACCTCCACCCGCATACATTGGGGTGAGGTGGCATGACCGCTTTGTGTGGGGGCTATGGTATAGATATTGTGATTGTGATACACCTCCACCCGCATACATTGGGGTGAGGTGGCATGACCGCTTTGTGTGGGGGCTATGGTATAGATATTGTGATTGTGATACACCTCCACCCGCATACATTGGGGTGAGGTGGCATGACCGCTTTGTGTGGGGGCTATGGTATAGATATTGTGATTGTGATACACCTCCACCCGCATACATTGGGGTGAGGTGGCATGACCGCTTTGTGTGGGGGCTATGGTATAGATATTGTGATTGTGATACACCTCCACCCGCATATATATTGGGGTGAGGCGGCATGACTGCTTTATGTAGGGATAATGGCATTATGGGACTGCACCTCCACCCGCTAACATTGGGGTGAGGCGGTACGACCGCTTTGTGTATAGTTTTGGTATTGTTGTGGCACCACCACCCAATTACATTGGGGTGGGGCGGAATGGCCGCTTGATTAGAGTTGTTATATTGTACGTACACCTCCACATGCATACATCGGGTAAGGCGGTGGCACCGCTTTGTGTGAAGATAGTTATAGAGGATCTCATCTTAACTCCTATAAATTTTATTGATAGCTTTTAATAAGCTTGCTATGGTTTAAACGGTTATATATATCATTCTATTGCTGCACTGGTTCATTATATTCATCTTGTATTTCTGGATTCTTAAATTAGTTTTTAGTTTTCATACTAGTACTATTCGATGGTACTAATGCCCCTTTTTGCTGGGGGCGCTGCATCTTTAAATGGATGCAGGTGGTTCAACAGTAGGAGATATTGATCAGTGATAGAAACACACATACTTCCTAGCTGACTTGGTGAGCCCCTTTTCATCCTGGGGTTATGTATCTTTTGTTCTTTGTGTATTCTGTTTGAGGTATAGCCGGGGCCTTGTTGTTGGCATTATCATTATACTCATCTTTATCTATAGAGGCTCCGTAGACATAGTGTGGGTTGTGTATTGGTGCTTTGAAAGACAAAATATGTTATGTTGTGGTTATATTACTTGTCCATTGAGACTTTAAAAATGATGAAGCTATTGGAAATGAATTGGTATTGTAGACATAAACACCATTTTGTCTAATTAATGAAAATATGTATTATCTCCATTTGTGGATGAGTTTGGGTAGAATGAAATCTAACATACTTGCTCGGTCGGGTTCACTCGGTTGAGCGTCGGTCGCGGGTGTGTTAAATCTAACATACTTTCATTAGATGGAGCTATTTGCTAATTCCTCCCAAATTCTCGGGTGTGTTAACTCTTCTAGTTCTAGTCATACCTTGTGCGGCTCTTGTGTCTTCCATTATGGCTTTTTCCTTTCTTCTTGCTTCCGCAACATAATCCCACAGGACGACATTAGACTTGTATCATGTTGTAGGGGCTACCATTACATTGAAGTGTGTAGCTTCAAATGGCACCTTGGATTGTACTACAACTGGCATGAGGGTGACCAGAGATGTTTTAGGAGTGTCTCCCTCTAAAATGAGTCTAATTGACCCTTCCCAATCCCATTCCTCGTCAGTTTCTATCATGTTCACTCCCTCACCTCTGTGATTCAGGAGAGGGTTGTTGCGGACATTCACTGTAGCTTCTTTTGCTTGTATAACCTTAATGTAGATTAGTGTTTGAATCTTGTATTTCAATGTGCGGCATTCCTCATTGGTATGACCCTTCATGTTTGAATTATAAGCACATGTTTTGTTGGGGTTGATCCATTGTCAAGGATTTCCGTAACAACAGCAAGAATAGGGGTGACGTAGCCAGCGGCTTTCAGTCTCTCATACAGTTGGGCTATGGGTTCAGCAATTGGGGTGTATTAGCTAGGAGGTTTCCGATTGAAATTTAGATGTGCCTTTGGTAGTTTTGGCTGGCGGGTGGAGGTGAATGGTAATTTGCGGGTTGACTGTTGTAGGTATGGTAGGCGGTTGCAAGGTATTGGTCTTTTGGGGGTGAGGGTTGATATGTGGGTAGAGGTGTTTTGTATGTGTGGGGGGACTTAGGGCCCAGGGCTACCATCATGGCACCTACTTCTTTCTTCTTTGAAATACCTCTTGATTGCAAAGCTTTATTCGTGGCCTACAGCGCCTCGAATTTAGTTACCATCCCGCTCTTTATTCCTTCTTCTATTCTCTCTCCCAACTTGATGATGTTTGAGAACTTGTGATTTTCGATAACCATCCATGTTTCATAATATTGCAGATCGTGTGATCTAACAAAGAACTTATTCATTTGTTCTTCTTCGAGTGCTTGCTTTACCTTCGCGATCTCTGATCTCCAACGAGTAGCATAACCGTTGGAGGTTTCTGTTGGCTTCTTCTTGCGGTTTTGAATATAGAAAACATCTAGCACATTTTCTGTGTTGAACCTGAATATGTCCATGGCGTCTGATTCCATACTTACCTAATTCGCCCACTCTTTTGGGTTTTGACTGATATACCAAGACAAGGCTTCTCCTATAATTCTTCGCATGAACTATTTCATGCAAATTTGTTCCTTCTTACCCACTCCTACAAGCTTGTCGCAGTATGTTCTCAAATGCACCTTTGGATCACCAGTGCCATTGAACATTTCGAACTTGGGAGGTTTGTAACCCCCCGGAAATTCCACATCTAACTGAATGCACAGATCTTCATAATTTAAACCTTGTGATTTAGAGAGTTGGATTAGCTGCGTTACATCATTTGAGACTTGCATGCAAAATTTGACGTTATTTCGGGTTGATTTGATGTGTTTCGGCGCGAGTTGTAGAAGTTGAAAGTTCATAAGTCTATTAAATTGGATTTGTGGTGCGATTCATATTTCTGATATTGTTTGATGTGATTTGAGGCCTCGAGGAGGTCCGCGTTTTGTGTTGGGACTTATTGCTATGTTTAGATGGGGTCCCGAGGGGCTCGGATGAGTTTCAGAAAATGACCTCCAATTGCTGTTTTGATTGAAGCATTAGACATGTATCGTAAGTATGGAGCCATAGCAAAAAAATTGTTGAATTTGGACATCGTATGAGCGAGTTATGATAATTTTAGTGACGGAGAAGAGAGTTGTTGGTGGTGCTTCACATATGGTGGCTGACCACAGGTGCAGAGTTTTGGGCACGGAAACAAAATTCCCTATGTATTAAAACAATGTGACTGAGGTTGTTTAGTATTTTGAGCATATCTTGAGTTCTAGAATGTGGCTGCGATTATTTAGTATTTTGAGCATATTTTGAGCATATCTTGGGCACGGAGTCTTGAGTTTTAAAATGTGATTTAAAACTATAATTTTTGTATTTTAATATTATTACATAAGTTCATTTTTGAATTAATCCACTTTTTGATTGAAAATTTGGGAGCTTTTATCAAAAACATTTTCTGTAGAGAATAATTTGGTTTTGAACACCGGTTCGGAGTCAAAATTGGATAATATTAGTATGGTTGGACTCATAATTGAATGGGTATTCGGATTTTATTAATTTTTCCGGGTTCTGAGGTGTGGGCTCGGGGTTGATGTTTTGGTTGCCTTTTTAATATTTTTTAAAAATTGAAGCTTTATTATCCGAAATCGTTCACTATAAGTTTTGTTTATGATTTGAAGTTTTTTTGGCTAGATTTGAGCCGTCCAGAGGTTGTTCCACTCGAGAAGGACATCTTAGAGTAACTATCTAGCTTCTTTGAGGTAAGTCTCTTGCCTAACTTTGTGTGGGGGAAACTACCCTTTAGGATTTGCGTCATTTGTGATAATTGTGTAATGTGAAGGCCGTGTACGCGAGGTGGCGAGTACGTACTCGGGCTTATTTGTGGAAATTGTACCGTTTAGGGCTCATAGGTTCTTATGTTCATTAGATGTGAAGTTGTTTTAGCATGTTAAATCCCCCATTTACTAAATTTACCCTTACGCGTCTTATTTGGAATTAATTGATTCATGTTTTACCCTTGTTGCCAATTAAACGCTTGTATGCCTTAATTGAAGATATTGCCTCTTTATTGCCATGCTATCTTTTCTGTAATTGCTTAACCTTATTTAAATTTATCATTATCCTTTCCGTAATTGCTTATCCTTAATTGAAGTTATTATTATTCTTTCCATAATTGCTTATCCTTAATCGAATTCATTATTATCTTTTCTTATCCTTAATTGAATTTGTTAGTACCTTTCATGTAATTTCTCAACCATAATTGAGGTTTTGTTATTCCTTTCATTGTTGACTTATCCTTATTTAGAATCATTGATTCATGCTATTTCTCTTACCGTCGAGTTGTAGTTATGTGGAAATGATTGTTGCACGCTATCTCTCCCCTTGTTAAGCTATTTTTGTTGAAACCATTAGTCTCTGTTGTCTCTTTCATTGTGAGCTCGTTCGTCCGTTTCTTTGTGTTTTGAAGTTCTTGAGTTGATTTACTTGTTATATTCCCGTGTTATTGTTATTGTTGCTGTTGTACCGAGTATTGTTGAGCCGAGGGCTATGCGTGGTTGTGGTATTGAAACTGTTTTGAGGAAATGTTGTGGCATATGTGCATAGGTTGTGAAGTTATTTTATTGTGTTGTTATGCTTTGGCACATGTGGTATTGTTGAGAGGATTGCCGGGGTGTTCGCACATGAGTTGTCCGTGCTGTTGTTACTATTGATATTTGCACATGCGGCATGACAAGGCGAGCTATATATGTCAGTTTGCGTATGTGGCAAGACATGGTGAGAATATTATTATGTGCTTTCGGCGAGACAGTGTGGGCATTTACTTTATTATTGCACATGTGGCGTGACAAGGTGGGCTATGT
>AWOL01S0005397.1:10068-26092 GCA_000715115.1 Nicotiana otophora | reverse complement strand
GAGTACGTACTTGGTTTATATGTGCAAATTTTATTGGGTTAAAGTCTTGAGCATATTGTGTAGTAAATTAAATAATTGTTGGCATATATTTAATCATCTATTTGTCGTGCCTAAATCCTTGTTGTTGACTCTGTTGTTATATGACAATGTGATGTGATTGTTATTTGATTATTTATGAAATTTCGTGAATTTGCTGGTTTGATAATTATTGGAATTTAATTTTATTTTGAATTTTTTCCTCTGCAAATAATTAATTAAATGAGCTTAAGAAGAGGTATTTATATAATTATTAAAAATTTGAATTTAATAAAAACTTTGCTTTGTGTTGAGTAATTTCTATCTCTGTTGATTGTTTTGGGGTGTTGTGCACTTTATAGTCGAGCCATTGGCTCCTTATTGTGGAAAATAATGTATTGTTGATTTCTGTGATAAATTGTAATATTTGAGCACTTGATGTGCAATTTGTGATATGTTGTAAGATTTGAGCACCTGATGTGCAATTTGTGATATGTTGTAAGATTTGAGCACTTGATGTGCAATCTGTGATATGTTGTAAGATTTGAGCACTTGATGTGCAATTTGTGAAATGCTATAATATTCGGGCGCTTGAAGTACAAGTTATATTATGCTATGATATTTGGGCACTTGAGGTGCGATTTGTGAAATATTGTGATATTGATATGCATGCGGTGAGATAAGGGTAGCTTGAAACGCGTGGCTAGTAAGGAAACTCCTAGAAGTCATACGGTGATATAAGGTCAGGGTGTTGAAACGCACGCGGTGAGATTAGGGTGACTTGAAACGCGTGGCTAGTAGGGGAACTACTAGAAGCCATGCGGTGTGATAAGGGTGGCTAAAAATGCGAGATGCTATTCGAGAAAAATAATTTCTTTAAAATTAAATGTGAAGGCTCCCGCGGTGATACAAGAAAATGAGATATTGTGAATTTATTTATGATTTGGGACTACGAGACGGTACCTTGGGAGTGCCTTTTTGTTGATATTTCTTTATGGCTGCACTTGCCTTTAGTTATTTTATTTTTCCGAAATTTATAAATTCTTGTATTTTTCGTGATGTATTATTTTACCTAATATTAAGTGTTTTGTATTTCTTGAGGTATTGTATTGACCTCGACTTTTTTGTACGAGACTTTGTATTTTTGGGTTGTACTTGTTTTGATGATTGAGTTATTTTTAAATAAGAGAAAAAAATTCTAATATGTTTTAAATTTAATAAAAAAAAATTATCCAAATCAGTAGTTTATCTGATATTTTATTTTATTTGAAATGTTATTTTCTCCACCCAAATGATTCTAAAATAAATTCATCCATTTATTGATTTCTTACTTGATTTAAAGATTTTCTAACCTTACTTTATTGAAAAATAAATTGATCATATGGATCTTATATACATTGAGGTTATTGGCACGTGAGTTGTCCGTGTAGTTGAGATATGAAATGAGGGTACGAGGTGCCGGAAAAATATGATAATTTAATTATGGGCACGAAGTGCCTTGGAGATATGAAAAATGGGCTGAGACCCGTGTTTATGAAAAATATGAAAATGAGCTGAGGCCCATATTTTTATGATTTTGAAATGAGGTATCACATGGTGACTCTTTAATCGAAAGAATTATATTCAAAATATTTATTTGAAAGGAATTTTATTCGTAAGAATTATATGTGAAAGATAATTAATTGATGAACTTGATTTAACTGGGTGTAATTGTATTTATTAATTGTTGAGTGATATTAAATGGTAATCTTATTGTCTTACTGTGCATATCATTGATTGTTTTATATTGCCTTATTATGATATCACTGGTTGAGTTGTTGTTATCATTGATAGTTATTTTCCAGTACTATTGTATACTGCTATATTGCACAAGGTATTAGACTAGTGAGTGTCTTGACTGTACCTCGTCTCTACTCCATTGAGGTTAGTCTTGATACTTACTGAGCACCGATGTGGTGTGCTCACTCTATACTTCTGCACATTTTGTGCAGAGCCAAGTATTGAAGATAACAGACTTGAGCATAGTTAAAGTGAGATCGTAAGGATTCAAGGTAGAGCGGTTTGGTCATCGCAATCCCTTGGAGTCCTTTCATTCCATTGTACTGTTAACTTATAATCAAACAGTATTGTATATTCGGTCCTCGTGATCATTCTATGTATTCAGTTAGAGTTCGTGACTCAATACTACCAGTCTTGGGAGGTTGTATATTGTAATTATTTTCGATGTTAGTTTTGATTATTTATTTTTAAAAAAATAGCTTCAAAAATGCAATGGAAATTGGCTTACCTAGTCTTAGAGACTATGTGCCATCACGACTCCTGTGGTGGGATTTTGGGTCGTGACAAGGATATTTGGGAATAATAAAATATTATTAGGGATAAGAGGGTAAAATACTTGGTCAAAGATAGATGGCTTTTAACCTAAAAAAAAAAAAAAAGTTGGGATTGCCCAACTTGTTGCTTTTAGCTTATTTGGGCTTAAAAACACTTAGCTTAAAAGATATTTTTAAAGTTACCAAACACTCAAACAAGCTAAAAAGTGCTTTTAAGCTGGTTTGACCAACTTTTAAGTCAATCCAATTTTTACCTGAACTTTAAAACACTACGATAGAAGCGCGATAGAAGCGATAGAAGGTGTTTGGATTTTTAGGTACAGTCATAATAATGCGCGATAGAACTTTGAGTGTTTGGTAACTTTAAAACACCACGATAGAAGCGCGTCTACCAATAAAAATATTATATAATTATTTATTTAATCCTATGTGTCAGCAATTCCCTCATCTTCCCCACCCTTCCCCTGTCTCTCTCTTACGCCAGCCACCCCCACCCCCAAATCCCTTCTTTTCTTTTTCCTTCTCAAAATCATTACCTCTGATTTTCTCTTAAATATAAATATTTTGCATTAATCTCAAGCTTCCAATATCTTTCTCTAGCCTCCTTTTTTATATGTTTGATATCATTCCCACTTAATAAAATTTTGTCATCATCGCAAATTTTTTAATTAATATAGCCTCTTTTTTTTTTTGTGAGTAATTTCGGCCACATATATCGTGTGCATCTGCTTTTTCCTTTGATTTTGCGGTTATCTATCTCAAATTTAGGATTTTTAGCTTCTGACGTTGAAGAGGAGTCTGAATTTTTTATTCTGAAAGTTGGTGGTGATAGCGGCAACCATGGGAATGACAAACAAAATTTTGGAAGAGAGCTATAAATGAAAATAATCAGTTTATATCTTTGTTGATGTAAATAAGCTTTAGTATATATGGTACCCAAGGAGTTGTAGAGAGAAGGTCGTTCTTGTTCTATTTTCAATCTACCTTTCCATTGTTGCGTTTTTTCTTTTTGAATAATGGCCTTGTTGTTGTGTGAGCCATGGCTTATTGGCTTTTGATGCTTTTATTTCTTTCTGGGATTAAATCACTTGGGCTCCTAATTTTTGGGCTGAATTGTGAGTTCTAATTTTTTGGATGGTCCATGGAGGAGGAGATGAAGGTGGAAGAGATGTGGTTGAAGAAGATAAGGGTATATGTATAATTTTATATTTCCTTTTTTATTTATGTTAATGACACGTGTCACGACCTTATTGGTGCGTGACATTAACCATATTTAGGTAAAGTGGTCAAGAAAAAAAGCAGCGTGTCTTAGACACACTTTTGAAAGGTTGAGCGTGTAATATTATTTTCGTCCATAGAAAGTGTGTAACAGGGATTTGGCCCATAGTTCGGGTGCCAACTTACGTATTTTGCCGTTCTATTTAGAAAGCCACCCGGTAAGTGTAATTACTCCGGTAATAATTACACAACCTAGTAATTTACACAATATAATAATTATGACGACCTATTTATTTGTCATAACGTAATTACAGTGTAATTACAAGCGTACTGTTTGGTTGCACAAGTGTAATTATACAGTTAGATTAAATTTTAAATGAAGTAATTTAAAATTTAAAAGTTAATATAATAAATTTATGCCTATAAATAATTTTTTATAAGTATAAATGATATAAGATTTGATATTTAAGATGCATAGTTTTTCTTGAATATACATTAATTAGTAATCATATATTTACAACTAATATTGTAAAAATAATTGATATATATTTCTAAATTAATAATATTTAGTTTAATTAATTATTAAAACTAAAAATTTACATTGTGTAATAACACCATGGAATGCGTGTTTGATAAAATAAATTAATATTTTTAAATATAATATCATAACATTATTCAAATATTTGACAAAACTAATCTATCAATTCTAACTAAAAATTGAACAACATACAATGTGACATAACAAGTCAATTATACTAAAATAAGTAAATTGAAATCACAAATACAAAACAATTTCAAAATCCAAAAAAAAAAATTGTTTAACACATGTCAAATTCCAACATAATAAAAATAAGTTCCAATACAACTTAAGATTAGGAAACATAATAAGTTTGTAGCTCATTCAACAATGAAATTCTACTTTAATGTCATCAGCCATTATATATCAAATTTGTTAATGACTCATTATTTCTAATATTATGAGGTATAGTTTCAAAAATTAGACTAATAATACAGTTACGTTAAATGAAGAAAATAAAATAAATAAGAAATAAAATATGCGAGCAAATACATAGATTCACAAGAAGTAAAGGCAGAGAAATAAAATATAAATAATGTACACAGAAAAATATATTTTAAAATTAAAAAATAAATTAAAAAGTAAATAATAAAATAAAAAGAAAAAGAAATTAAATTAATGAAATAAAAAGTTATAAAAAAAATAAATTAAAATAAAAACAAAAAGGAAGGAAATTAAAAAACAACCTTGTAATTACACAGTGTAATTACCACCAATTCTCACCCCCCCTTGAGAATTGGAGAGTGTAATTACACCTCTCCAATTACATCCAATTCCATGCTAATCAAGTAATTATCTGGCTAGACAAACATATCGAATTGTGTAATTACACCCAAATTCAATTCTCGCGTGGCTTTTTGAACAAACTCTTAAGTTATGTATGCAATAATATTGTTGAAAACAAATTACACTATTATTCAATTTATATTATAATATTTATCAAGAGCTTTATCTATAATTATCTATAAATAATCTAATACTATAAATAGTTTTTATTTCATTAGTACATAAAACTTAAACCCTTACTATAAGCTAAAAAGTTATTCATTTTGTTTCAATAAAAGTATTTTTGAAAGACGGAATTGCACATAAGTATAACTCACATACATACACTGCAATCAGGTGGTATGTATACAACTTTGTAAAGTTAATAATAGGGCAAGATTCAACATTCAACTCCAATAAGTTCTCCAAATCACTATTCACATCTTAAGCTTCTAATCGGATCTTTAAATCAATAATTGTAACTTAAATATTAGTTCAATAAACCAAATCTACTTGGGTGGTAAAAATTAAATTTTTAAGGTAATCTACCATTGTGGAACAAACTTAAACAAGTAATTTTATTTAGAATCTGATTTCGAGAGAAATTTGGAGAGTGCGTTATTTAGATTTGTTAGAAATAGTCTAAAGATGTTATATATTAAATTTGAAGTCATTTGCCATAATTTGGGCTGATTTTGAACAAGAATTGCAACTAAAAATCATATAAGAAGTTCGTCTCCAAACTCTTATACACTTTTATACAATATTATATACTTTTATACAAGACAAATACATTATGTATATAGGTTTATAAAAGTATATAATAGGTGTTTAAACACTCATATACACAAGTATACATTATTATACACCATATACAAAAACTGACTTCGTCTTGTTCCTTGAGTCTCTTCTTAAATTTGACTCAAATCTAGCACAAATCTACTCCAAATCACTCCATATTTAAGTTTTGAACTCCTCTTGATGTTTCCATTCGATTAAAACAACACCCAACACAAACAACTAACAAACTCAAAAATTTCAGATCTAAAATTTAACTCAAATCACTTCAAATTTAAGTTTTTAAACTACTCTTGATATTTCCAGTCAATTAAAACAACATCCAATTCAAATAACTAACAAAATTGCCTTTTCCAACTCATTCAGTTAAGGAACCTTCAATTAATTTATTTCTTTTTGTTTTTGATTGATTTCTTTATTTTATTTTTCTTCTTCTCTTTTTTTTTTTAAATTTCCATACGCTTAGTTTTATCGCGGAATTGGGTAGAATATTCTTCGCTAAGTTCATCTTCAATGCTAAAAATATAGATCCAAGCAAATGCTTGTTTTGTGACTGGACAACTTTTTTAGTTTCTCCATGGATCGTCACTTCCTTTTTGATAGGATTCTTCAGTAACTTTTCTTGTTAAAAGAGTATTCGAATCTAAAAAGAAAGAAATAGGAAGAGAAAAACCGTCCACAATGAAGGAGAAGAAGAAAGAAGAAAAGATAAAAAAAAAGAAGTAGATCTTTAATATTGGGCTAAAGAATGAAAAAGGAAATTTTACATAAATATATCAAAAAACACTATTTACCAACAAATAGTCATTTTAGTCATGCTACCAAAAATAGCTAAAAAGAAGTACCAATGATATAAAATGTTCAAAAAACACAGGAAAAAAAGGATTTTCTTTCAATAAATATTGTTGCGATTCATTGAAAACACATAGATACGATAATATACAAATTTTGAGGAAGTTTGAAGATGAACTAGACTAGTTTGAAGTCAGAATTCATTATCAATGATATACAATATTTAAACAATTAGGAAAAAAGGATTTGTTTCAATGGGTATAGCTGAAATTCATTGAAAACATATAGATGAGACGATATACAATATTTAAGCAAGATTGGAGGTTATTGGACTGGTTTGGTATCAAAATTCATAGTTAAAATCGAGTTAAAAAATTCTTCTATGACACATATACCACGCATGTATCTCACACACACATATATATATATATATATATATGTTATACACAGTGATACACATATCATCTTTTTTCATATTCATCTTATACTTCGAATTTTCAATTCAAACCACCTCAAAACTCCACCAAATCATCCCAAAACTGAGATTCAAACTCCATAAGATGTACACACTCTATACAACAACACCCACTCAAAAAACAAATTGACTTTTTTTGACTACAAATAGCTAATTTGGCTAATATTTTAACATCTGAATAATATTGGTAATATTTTATGAATTGATCAATTTTGGACGGACATAATTGTAATTTAGTGAGAGAGTTGAGAAGAGCCGAGGACCAAACTATTAAGTTATATTTTTCCTAAAAAATATTAAGTTATATACAAAATGGGCCAAACTAGATAAGAAGGTAAAATATGGACCAGTTTTAGTATCATTGTTGTCCCAACTGATAGAAGATTAATTTTCTTTTCTTGTTGAAAGGGAATGGTATGATTATATTTCTCTTAATTTTCGAACAATATTATGTTAAGTCTACAATCACATAATAAATTTGAGAAATTTTCAAAACTTGCTAAGTGAAAAATTATTATTATAGTTAGTTAGTCCATAACACACTTTACAGTCATTATCCAAAAGTTGTTTACTCCACTAATAAAATCTCATTTAGAACTCCTCAATCGTATTTAAAAAGTTTCTAATTAATAATAGATATGCCATAAGAAACATAAATAAAAGAGACAGAATCTTTTGCAGTTAGAGTATCTCATTAAGACACTTTTACTTATTCTCTGGCCCAATTGCCACGAGATGAATTCTCACATAAGCCGCACATCCCAAAGTCTCAAAATGCTTTCAGTTGAATTTTCTACAAGCTCATAACTCATATGGTGTAGGCGTAACTGACTATGTTGGTATATGGTGATAAACATAGGCACCAATGAATAATGCATCTCCAGAATAGGAAATTAGTAACTTTGCTTGAGCCATCATCGATCTAACTATTTCGTAGAGTATTCTATTTTTTCTTTCTACAATACTATTTTATTGTGGAGTATTAGGAATGGTCAACCGATGAACAATTCCTATTTCATCACAAAAGCTCGTCTAATAAGGCCAAGGCATATTTATGGCCTTAATTGGCCTCTCAATAATTTTATTGATTCGCTTAATTGATCTTCAACCATGTTCATATGCTTCTTAAAGCAACTTATTGCCTCAGATTTATGTGAAATCAAATAGATATGACTGAAACGAATAAAATCATCAATGAAAGTGATGAAATAAGAAGCTGCATGTCTTGTTTTTACATTCATTGGACTACAAATATCTGAATGAATCAATGCAACGAAATTTGGCCCTATTTTTATTTTCAAATAATATACTATTAGCCTTTTTCGGCTAGATTACATTCACAAGTGAGCTTATCCACATATTCAAAGTCGGTCAGTAAACTTTTTTCGCTAGCAGTCACATATCCTAGGTCCATATGATGAAGTCTAGCATGCCAAATTTCACATTATCCTCTGTGATTATATGACAAGGCAAATATAAAAAGCTAACATGCAGATTAAAGAAAGAGTATGAATCCCCTCAAAAATAGATCTAGTTGCACTTCGCGCTCCAAATTATTGATGATTAAATTTGTCTTCTTACCTAGCAAAGTCACTTTTCTTTATTTTAGGATAAAAAAGTCAGTATATTATTTGTTTGTTTTTCCAAAAGTCATACACACCTATAATGTCATAAGCACCCATTGAGCTATGAGCTACATATCAAATAAAATCTTTTTGAGTCTAGTTTTCATAACTTCAGACCATTCATCATTCTAACATTCTTACACGAAATTATGACCTTTTTATTAAAGGGTAGCAGCGGAGAAATTTGATTCCAAAGAGAATGTCTTGACGCGATGTCTCGAGTGACACCCTAGGCGATGAAGTACGCTAAAATTAGGCCAAAAAATAGTGAAAATTGAGCATCTGAACATCCCCTTACAGGGGGTGCCACATGATGTGTTGGGCCATGCAGTAGACCAAATTTTGGCATGTGGGACTTTAAAAGGAGTAAAATAAAAGGGCACTTTAGGAAGAGAGAAATTTAGTTATTTCTACAACATTTTGAAGAGGCTTTTAAGAGCAAAAACAACCTAGGGCTTCCTCGATCCACCCAAGATAAGATCGCTACCCTGAATTCAAGTTGAAAGCACTAGATTAACATATCTATCACCTAGAAATTTCAAATTCCTAGGTTTTCATCATGAATTGAGGGAGTTCTTCAAGACCCAAAATCTAGAATTTTTTAGAACAATAGTCAGAGTAATATTTTTGCGCTCTACTATTAAAGTTAGAAACTTTATAACATAGAATGACGTTTAGTTCGTAAAGATGATGGAATTCATGTGTAGAATAGCTATGAAGCCAATTATGGATAAGTAAAACTTGAACTTGAGGAAAAGAGATGAGATTGTAGCTATGTTATCGGTTTTAACCGTTCATTGTAGATTTCGAGAGGGTTGTATATACAGATTTATTGATAGAGGTTCTTCACAGTTGATTCAGCTGAGTTGAGATAATGCTTTTAGGAAACTAGTACAACACACAACCATGCAATTAAATCGTTGATAGCAGACTTCACCACTTGGCTCAAGCCATAGAATAAAATATTTGATAACTCACAATTCCCATACTCTATTACTTCCATAATTTTGCACTGAAATTCGACGAAATCCTTCATAAGATCATTCAACACAAACCATAAAATACCTCAAATCGTCCGCTAAGCTCGCATTCATCCTCGTTATAATCAGGTCAACATTCTCAACCGATCCAAACTCAAATCGTAACACATATAACCCACTGGTAGAAAGAAACTCCCCACACAATATCATAACGATCACACATCCATAGATTACCCCGCAGGAGATAACCCACCTACTTAGCCTCAAATTGGTATTTCACTACGCCCTACCATGGCCACAATCACCATGCAATCACTTAATCATCCTGAGTCTAGACTCGTCAACAAGATATAAGAATCTACTTTATTCCACAATTGTACATTTGAAAGATCTCTCAACATTCTCACAACTCAGAACCGTACAACACATCAAGACAGAAATCAAGCACCCAATGGTCTTCTTCACATCCCAAGCAAACTATTCTCGTCACATCCAAACCATCTGAACACATTCCGCAGTCACATCATACTTATCATATAGCCATCCAACCACTAACAAAGCCATAAATCCCACTCCTAGGTACACTACCAGACATATATGTCTAAAGGCGCATGCTTACATAACTGAAATCACTGAGCCCAAGCTACGGTCCAACCCTGGCCTCAAATCCTCCAGACTGGCCCATCACCAAAACATAAAAAATATATCTCGCGCCTCATCCATGGAACCGCAAGTTGTCGATGCATAGTTGATACCGAGTGCTCAACATAACGTACGAGTGAGTGGAAGGAATTCAAGAGATACGCTTCAAGCTGAATGAATATCGCACGATAAGGAATGAAAGATGAGAAGTTTATCCTAAATTCCATGTAGCCTCACGAAGATACGTATGAACGTCATCATACCGATCTGCAAGACTGTACTAAATATTTGCTCATGACTCGCAGAACCTATGAACCTAGAGCTTTGATACCAACTTGTCACGAACCAAAATTCAACCCGTCATGATGGTACCTAACCCAAATCGCTAGGTAAGCCAAATAACAATAACACAATCCAAATAAGATTAATGAGAAATAAATGATGAAATAATTGACCTTTTATACAACAACCCTAGGACTGGTAGTACAAGTCATGAGCCACTAAGGCTTTAGATTTACAGAGCTGGCATGAAATAAATACATTATTTGTTCGAAATATACATAAATAAACTTTCAAATCTAAAGCTACCAAAAATAAGTGGAAGCTATAACTGGAATGCAGGTACATCTTCAATACCAGCTCCGATAATACACAGTAACATCAACTCCAAGATCTGTACGCAAGATGCAGAAGTGTAGTATGAGTACAACCGACCTCATGTACTCAACAAGTAACAAACCTAACCTTAGGTTGAAAGCAGTTACGAGCTCGAAAAATGGTTAGAGTCCAACACCAATAGCCAAATAACAACTCATAATAATATAATAAAGTCAGTACAAGTAATAACCCAAAGAGATATTTTGCTCAGCTCGTTCACAATTATAGAAAAGTAGACATGCTTTTCAGGTAAAACAATAAAGCCCCAATCTTTCACCGGAGTCACCAAAATATGAGTATATCACAAAAACTGTAATTTTTTCCAAACTTTCAACAATAGATAAAATATTTCATTATCAGATAGTATTAGGAAAGTACATCGCTATGCCTACATGTCAATATGTATGTCAAATCATCAATTATCATATGCCGTCTAGCATGAGAATATACATATCTTAATGCCTACATGTCAAGTGTACATGTCAAATCATGAATGTCACAATACCGTCTAGCATGAGTAAAATGCATCTCTATGCCTACATACCAAGTATGCATGTCAAATGAATAATTTTACAGTGATATTCCCAGGTACTCTCACCCTCAACATACTCAAGTTGTTTGTCTCAATTACCCACTTTATCACACACACACAATCACTCTACATTGTACGGGTGCCTAGCTCATAATCCTCTCACTAAAGCATGTGTATATATATCACCGTACCTGTGCTCACTGCTGGTATGTCAGACTCTGGAGGGGCGACTCCTGCCCAAGTGCTAATCAAAAGCCTATAAGACATGCTGCGCCGTGCAACCCGATCCATAATAATAAATAAGCCAATAAGTCATGTTGCGGCGTGCAACCCGATCCACAATAATAAGAATAGTCACAAAGCCAATATGGCCTATTGCGATGTGCAGTCCGATCCAAAATAGCACTCACAACACAACTCTTAATCCCACCTCAGTCATCAATTTCTCAAGTCTCAAGGACTCACAATCTCGTACCATTCAGCCCAAACAATGATAACATGTGATGTAACAGTGAATGATAAATAGAGACTGAGATATAATATGCAAATGATGAACCGTGACTGAGTATATAATTATAGTTAAAACAGATAACTCAAAACAACAGAAATAACCTCATTAGGTCTCAACTGAATAACCACATTGCCTAAACATGATTTCTAGCCAGGATCATAACTCAATTACTCTAACAAGTAGGAATTTCATAGATAAAGCAAGACTGGATAGCAACTCAGTACAAAAGTCAACCCAATTTATGTTTACCACGGTGCACGCCCACACGCCCATCACCTAGCATGTGCGTCACTCCAACACAACACAAACAACACATTTCACAGGGATAAATACCTTCAATTCCAAGTTTAGAAGTGATATATATCTCGAACAAGCCAAATCCAATACTGAGCATGCCAAACAACATTCTAAAAATGTTATCCCATACGTATCAACCTTCGAACGACTCGAAATATCCAAAAACAACTCAAACACATAATTAATGCCTAAGAAACAATCCCAAATGATAAAGGTCGAATCTTTACTCATTTACTCAAAGTCAACCAAAAAGTCAAATCCGTACCCGCACCTTGGAACCTGACAAACTTATAAAATCAGACAACCCATTCAATTGCGAGTCCAACGATACTAATTTCACTCAATTCCGACTCCGAATCAATGTTCAAAACTCAAAATTTTACTTTAGAAAAGTTTAAACAAAACCCCCCAACTTCTCTTTTGGAATTATCAATCAAATACCAAAAATGAAGATGGAATCATGAAATATAATTAAAACCAAGTACAAAACACTTACCCCAATCCATGTGATAAAATTCGCCTCTAAAATTGCCTAGATCCGAGCTCCATAGCTCAAAATATGATAAAATATCCGAAACTTTTGAAATAGAGTACTTATAATCACTAAACAATAATATCCATCACGATCACAGGATTTCCTTCGCGTTCGCGAAGAACAAACTGTCACGACCCAAAATCTAACTAGTCGTGATGGCACCTGACCCAACGTTCGCGAAAAATAAACCGTCATGACCAAAAATCCAACTAGTCGTGATGGCACCTAACCCAACCCGCTAGGTAAACCAACTTTCAATTATCCAATTCCAATAATAGCTATTAAAGCAATTTAAGTAAATAATTATCTTAACCTTATACATTCCCCAAGAACTGGCAGTACAAATCATGAGCTTCTAAGAATAGAGTATACAAAGCAAAAATGAAATAAATACATAGTCTGTTTGAATAATACTTAAACAGAGCTTTTATAAATCTAAGGCTACCCTAAACAAGAGGCAGCTACAACAGAAATGCAGGTACATCTTCAAATCCCGCAACCATCGAGCATAGCAACAACAACAGCCAACATCTGCACGAAATGTGTAGAAGTGTAGTATCAGTACAACCGACCCCATGTGTAACGACCCAACCGGCCGTTTCGACTTTTAGAACCCTGTTTCCTTAAATAAAACTTTTCATATGTGCTTTAATGATTTATGACTTTTTGGGGATGGTTGGTTCGGGATTTGGAAGTGTTTGGGTTGAAATCGGAACACTTGGTTCCTTAAGTTGGCTTTAAAAGGCCAAGTTTGACTTTGGTCAACATTTTGAGCAAACGGACTCAGATCAGTATTTTGGCAGTTTTGGTAGGACCGTATCGTGATTTGGGACTTGGGAGTATGCTCGGAATCAAATTCCGAGGTCCCTAGCCCGAGATATGGAATTTTGATGAAAAATTAAAAGTTTAAGTTCAAATAGTGATCGGATGTCGAATTATGTGCAAACGACCCAGGATTAGAATTTTAATGATTCCAACAGCTCCGTATGTTAATTTTGGACTTAGGAGCGTGATCAAAATTTTATTTGGAAGTCCGTAGTGAATTTTAGGCTTGAAATGGCTAAAATAGGAATTTAAAGTTTGGAAGTTTGACCGGGGAGTTGACTTTTTGATATCGGGATCAGAATCCATTTCTGAAAATTTTCATAGCTCCGTTATGTCATTTATGACTTGTGTGCAAAATTTGAGGTCAATCGGAGTTGATTTGATAGATTTCGACATCGAATGTAGAAGTTGAAATTCTTAGTATCATTAAGCTTGAATTTGGGTATGATTCGTGGTTTTTAGCATTGTTTGATGTGATTTAGAGGTTTGACTAAGTTCGTCTGATGTTTTAAGACTTGTTGGTATATTTGGTTGAGGTCCCGAGGGCCTCAGGTGAGTTTCGGATAGCTAACAGATCAAAAATTGGACTTAAACAGCTCCTACAATTTTTCTCTTCTGCTGGAAATTCTGGGCTGTGATCGAGCCCAAGATCGAGGCCCAAAATCGAGCTCCCAAGATCGAGTTCCCATGATCGAGCTCCCAAGATCGACCTCCCAACATCGAGCTCCCAAGATTGACCTTCCATGATCGAGCTCCCAAGATCGAGCTCTCGTGATCGAGCTCCCAAGATCGAGCTCCTAAGATCGAGCTCTCATGATCGAGCTCCCATGATCGAGCTCCCAAGATCGAGCTCCCAAGATTGACCTCCCATGATCGAGCTCCCAAGATTGAGCTCCCGTGATCGAGCTCCCAAGATCGAGCTCCTAAGATCGAGCTCTCATGATCGAGCTCCCAAGATCGAGCTCCCAAAATCGAGCTCCCGAGATCGAGCTCCCAAGATCGAGCTCCCGAGATCGAGCTCTCAAGATCGAGCTCTCGAGATCGAGCTCCCAAGATCGAGCTCCCGAGATCGATCTGGGCAGATCTGTAAGTTATAAAAACAGAGGCATTCGACCCATTTGCCATTTTTGACAAACTTGAGCTTGAGCAGAGACGACGTTTGGCAGATTTTCAAGGAAAGACATTTGGGGTAAGTGATTCCAACTCGGATTTGGTCTATATACACAAATATATCATTGTTTTCACCATTTAATTAGTGTTTTGAGATTGAAATTTGGAAAATTTTAGAAATCACATAGAAACAAATTTTTGAGATTTCGGTATCGATTCAGAGTCGGATTTGAGTGAAACTGGTATGGTTAGACTCGTAATTGAATGGGTTATCGGATTTCATAAATTTCGTTGGATTCCGAGATGTGGGGCCCATAGAATGGATTCTTATAAATTTTAATGATTGTATCGAATTATTTTTGATTAGATTCGAGCCAATCGAAGTTGGATAATCGAGAAAAAGGCCTACTAGTGGATTAAATTGGAGCAAGACGAGGTAAGTCTCTTGTCTAATCTTGTGAGGGGGAAATTACCCCATAGGGATTAAATTGAATAATTGTTGCTAATTGTGGGGGCTACATACGCACGAGGTGACGAGAGTCCGTGCGTAGCTACTATTAATGCTAAAATCCGGGTAGTTTAGGACTCAAAGCATGCATTACTTGTGTAAATTGTATTCTTTGATTAATTAATATTAATTGATATATATGAATATATTGTGAATTGTTAGATAAAGATATTAAAGGATGAAAATCTCATAGGCTTGATTTTCTGTTTAAATCAATTAATTGTAAAAAGAAATTGTTCTCCTCCCGAATTTATCTTATAATAAATATACTCCCCTTCCGGAGGCACATAAGAAAATGTCCTCCTTTCTTGTGGAGCAGGCCAAACGCCTCGGCAGGATAGATGCATCTATGGATCACGCCGCACGTCCCTTGGCAGTGTACACGACACTCTAGATCGGACCGTACATCCTCGGCAGAAATCGTGCTTAATAATAATAATTACACGATACTTTAATAATTTATTTCAACTTGTGAAGCTAGTTAATAAATTGAAAAAATTCTTGGAATTTAATGAATTATTATTCTTGCTTGTTAAGGAATTAATTGTTACTCCTGTAAATGAGATTTAATTGATAAATTGGAAATTATTTGAATTGAAGGAATTTAATTAATATATTGAGAATTGTTACATTTGAAGGAATTTCATTATTTCCGCTGATTAAATAAATTATTATAAATTCTGTAAATCATGATGATTTAAAAATTCTAGTTTTATTTCAGTTATTATTATTGACTCATAGTGAGTGTCAAAGTCGGCCATCTCGTCTCTACCACTTCGAGATTAGGCTTGATACTTACTGGGTACACGTTGTTTACGTACTCATACTA
>AWOL01S0005396.1:190698-222609 GCA_000715115.1 Nicotiana otophora | reverse complement strand
GGCACCTTCTTGCAAATAAAGGACTAAATGCAACTTAGTGAATGAAAATAACTCAAATGGGTTGATCAGGTTTTTAGCTTCCTTTTTCTCTTAAAATTCTTTTTTTGCTCTTTTATTATGTGAACCAGATATTCCGGTCATTTCTTCTCCCATTTACATTTCAATTTATGGATAACTCGTCCTCAAATTAGAGGGAGTCAAACAAGACTACCTTAATAGAGTTCTAAATTATACTTGATCCTAGTATATCTTACTCCGGGAGTACATTTTCTAGACGTAAACTAAATTCTATTTGATCCTTGTACATCTTGCTCAGGATCAGAAATGCATTTCCTTGAAGCAAAGTTAACAATTGCAGGGATGAGGATATGAGCAAATCATATACTACTGTCAAAAAGGAAAAAATGGGATGAGGATATGAGCAAATCATATACTACTGTCAAAAAGGAAAAAATTGAAAGGAAAAGATAAAAAAGTTTACTTTCCAGTGATTGATTTCTGACATCGAATTATAGTTGGTGGACAGCTGCCGTTATTCATAGCCATTGGTGTATCTTCTTTGAGTCCGCAATCAGTTGCTGTATTATTAAAGCTTGTACCTCTCCCCTCAACTGGAAGCAAAAGCCCTATTTTGCCTAAGAAAAAATCATCTTTTGAAAATTTAGGACTGACTAATGAAGCTAGACCTATATGATCGAAGCAGAGGAAATTGAAAAACAATATGTCAGGCTTCATGAATTTTAGATCTGAAATTTTATACTTATGCATCAAACCCCAAGAAGATGAAACTTAAAGTGAGTTTGCTGAGGATACAACAACAATATACCCAGTTTGCTGAGGATATGATGTAATATTAACCTTTCAAACTTCATAGCATTACTTCGTCTCTCACTGTGTAAATAAAATAGCATTTATATCTTAAGTAGTATACTGTTCTGGACAGAGGCGGAGCTAGGATTTGAAGTGTATGGGTTCTAAATTTTAAAATAAAACACTGCCTTCAGCGGAAATCGAACCCCCATCTTTCCCAGCGAACCCACAGCCCTTACCGTTGATCCAAGACCTCTTTTGTTATTGGGTTCGACAGTGTATATTTACATAGATTTAGTAAATATTTCAATACAAATACAGGATTCCGGAAAAAGTCATTGGGTTCGCCCAAACCCGCACCCACTACTGTAGCTCCACCCCTGGTTCTGGAGGTATAAATTATGTAACCTTGTTCATAAGAAATTTCATAGATAACTAGTTTGGGCTTTTCTTTTATAAGGTCAAGTTTACTAGCTTGGGATTGATGCATAGTTCTTGTACAATTATTTAAGCCAGAAGACTAGTTGATTTGTTCATCGAATATAATCCGCACACATATTATACTGAAGAAAGATGAATTCATCATATTAGCTATATTGGATCAGCCTTCCCTATAAGGTTCCTATAGTAGATATGTGATCAGCTCTTTCACATGGAGACTACAAAGACATATGTCTTGTAAAGACTATATCCATTTTCTGCCATCTAAAAACTACAACATAATTTTTAGCCTTCCCAGCCAACTTGTAAGATTTACAAATTTACACAACTATTAATTTCCAATAAAGGCCAACTAGTAATTCCAGACCAAACAGGTCATGCATGCTGCAGCATAACTTATAAAACAGACAGCAAATATGATATGGCAGCATGTCGCGCACCTGCATCATCATCGAAGCTGTTGATCCATTGGCGCCTATTATCATCAGCAACGGTTTGGATTTCCAGCAACGCTGGTTTGCTAGCTGTCAACTCTGTATTTTTCTCACATACTGCATTGCTAATATCTTCTCCATACAAGTCACTTGACCAAAATGAAATAGTAAAGGAAAAGTGACAGAATATGATTAAGCATCAAAATAAACTTTTAAAACAAAAGCAAAAGCAAAATAACTTCTGAATTTTCTCTTCAGATAGTGTTGTGAATTTCTGCAAGTTCGACACAAAGAGGGAGAGAGAGAGAGAGAGGTGGGAGTTTTTTTTCAAATCGACCAGTTGTATCTCCTAATCCAATAGTATGTATACTGTTTTAGTGCTGGTACAGGTTTAGTTCATCTTAGAGAAGTAAAAAGAGTAGTGAATTATCTTATGCTATGCTAATGCTGCCAAAGTATACAACCGAAAACTACACTCAAGAATGAAGGATACACTCCAAGTTCATCAGTTCCAGTACTTTTACTGCTGGTTCCGTAGGAAGGGAGGTAATAACCTGCAAGGTGAATGCCACGTGGACCGACAACTGAGAAAACAACATCATCAAACTCCTCGAACTCAAGATCCAACTGACAGCAATGAAATTCCTTGCACAATGAGCAGATCGAAATTGGAGGTTGACTGCCAATGGCACATCGAACTATCGATCTTGATTTCCACAATCCACTACGCTCCCCCAGTGTTGCCTGCAATCACCATCTAAATTCATTCCATTACCTTTTTTTAAATTTAACATTTACCCAGTAAAGGAGATAACTCATTTGATAAATTAAATAAACCCGTGAAATCCGAACACGCCTTTTATTATTATGCAACTGTAGTGTGTAAGGTTTCCCTGGTTCTATAAAAGCCCCTGAGGAAGGAGAAGACACAAACTCTTGGAATCAAATTGATCATAAAAATTGGACCTTTCTGCTAGTGCTACATACAGAGAAATTAAGTTTGAGCCAATCATTTTTTCACATAATTCAAAAATAAAAGAACAAATCACATAATTTGACAACACATGGTCAAACATTACCATTATGAACTGAATGCATTTACATAAAACGAAATTTTCCATATAGTTCTCTTTGATCAAACAAATGGGAGGAAAATAGACAAAGCACAAAATGGGAAAAATAAAAGGGGAAAATGGGTTCAGAATCAAACCCCAAAATGCCATATTTGGTATTGAGAAACTTTGCGCAAAGATGCAGAGCAGAGCGGAGCGTGAATCAGTTGTTTTCTACAGGAAGGTGAAGTGCGACGTTTCCTATTCTCCATTTTTAAAAGGGTTTTGGGGTTTATGTATACTACTCTTCATCGTCAGTGGTTTTCTTTCCCGCGCTTTTTTCTTTTTCTTTTTTCTGATTTGTTGCCAAAATGTTGTTTATTTAGATTGCAACAGAGATTAAGCTACTTCATATTCACGTAGTATCACTTGAAAATAACAAAGATTTTATTTTTTTACCAACTTAATAATCTTATATAATAGTATGATATAACATGTGTTTTTTGAATTTTATTTTTTGAGTGATTTAGAAAATAAAATTTTTTAACTGATGCCATGTGGATATTATATAAAATGAGTTGCTTAAATGACAGATTACTTGTGCTTTCAAGACTTGATTTAGCATTTGACGTTTTTTATTTTATGTGATATATAATTATTATTGTGTTATTTTCTGTTATTAATTTTTAACTTAAGTGTAATAAACAATAAGTGAAGGAACCATTCGTAAAATTAACCCCAAAAATAATAGGAAAAAATAAGTTTTCTAAGAAATGGAGAGAATCCAAATGACGCACCTATTTGACTCTTTTCTTTTCAACTTGTTTCTCTTATCCTTTATGAATATAATGAAAACAATTATGAAACCAGACATTGCGTGCCTTTTGTTTATTTTCTTTCTAATAAAATTTACGAATAATGCACCTATTTGACTCTTTTCTTTTCACCTTTTACTTTATGTTTTTCACGAAAGTTTTTGGAATGCATGATAAGTACTCCCTCTTATCATTTTTAATTGTGCACTTTTGATTTTGCACTCCTTATCATGACCCAAAATCTCACTTCAGGCGCTGTGATGATACTTAGTCTCTAAGACTAGGTAAGCCGATTTCAATTTTATTTCAAGCCATTTTTTTAAACATATAATTTAATACAAGTGTCGAAACCAAAAGCGGAAACAAATATAACAACCTCCCAAGACTGGTAATACTGAGTCACGAACTCTAACTGGATACATGTAATAATCTCAAGGATCGAATATACGATACTGTTCGAATAAGAGTTGACAGTATAATAAAATAGAAAGACTCCAAGGGAATGCGACGACCTAGCAGTTCTACCTTGAATCCTTGCGATCAACACACTAACTGTGCCCGAGTCTGATATCTCCAATACCTGACTCTGCACAAAAATGTACAGAAGTGTAGTATGAGTTATGGCTGTCCAACGGGACAGGCCGTCCCGTCCCGGTCCCGTCCCACGTCCCGTCCCGCATCCCATCCCACTTAATTCTAAACGGGATGGGCCCATGTTAAACGGGACACGGGATGGGACGGGATGTCCATTTCGTCCCGTTTGTCCCGTCCCATTTCGTCCCGTCCCGTCCCGCCTGTCCCGCGTCCTATTTTGTTTTGTATATTATATACAAGAAACTGTAATCCTGCTTTTCACGGTTTTCCTAAGACCGCGGTTAGAAATGATGTTTTTAAACTTCAAATCGAATATTTTCAGTAGATTCATTGTATATTGTTTCACTTAGATTGTAAAGTGTCTATCACATCTGATATAGGTCGTAGTCCTAATGGTTGTGATTATTTAACTGTTACATGTCATTGGGTTGATCATCACTGGAACATGCAAAAACGTATTATTGGTTATAAATTTATTGATTCAAAACATAGTGGAGCATATATTGCAACTATTGTTCTACAAATTATTGATTTTTATGGACTCATTGATAAAGTTTTAACTATCACCTTAGATAATACTTCTGCTAAGTGCTAACACAACTGCAACAACTAGCTTAATGAAATGATTGCAAAATTAATCCAACTTATGCACCGGCCATTAATGAAATGATTGCAAAATTTAAAAAATATTTTTTTCATATTCCCCAAATTTATTTAATTTCTACTATACTTAACCCATCTTTAAAATTAAGAGGTGCAAATGGACTTGTTCGTAAAATTTATGAGAATTTAGCAATTCAAGAAAATGAACAACCATCTCTCGAAGACTGCCAAGCTAACATATATTCTTATGTTAGATCAATGTTTGATAAATATAAATCTATGAAAACAACAGGTGGTGAAACTGCTCCTTCTACTTCTAAGTCTAGAGTAGAAGTTCTATGGGAAGATATGGATGATATAACAGGTTTTGATTCCTCTATTGATGATGAACTTGATTCTTATCTTAATCAAGGATTGGAAAGTATTAAAGACGAAGAAGGCAACGAACAACTTTTGGCATGGTGGAGGGAGCGTGGCAAGGCTTTTCCAACACTTTCAATAATGGCCCGAGATATCCTTGCTATTCAAGCATCATCAGTAGCATCGGAGAGTGCTTTTAGCGCGGCAAGATTTCAAATCGGAGATCATAGACATTCATTAGCGGAGGACAGCCTAGAGATTTCCGTATTATTCAGAGATTGGATTAATTCAGAAAGAAGAAATCTTGGTTTTGAAAAATTAACCACTAGGGAAGAAGAAGAATACAATGAGATACTTAGCACTGGGAGCGATGACGGCATGGAACTCATGGAACATCAATCAACATTGCCAATTCCAGAACAATGTCCGAGAGAAATTATAGATAAGTTACAACGAAGTTATATAGGAGCTTACAAATATTAGTATGATAATTTGTAATTGGCTACTAAGAGGCCTAGTTTAAACAGAACCTTTCCTAGAAGGTGGCTGCGTAGATTAGGTGCTCTTCAAAAGAATTATATTTGTATGTGAGATTTGAAAGTTCTATTAATAAAATAAAAGGCTTTAAGCGTTGAATTCTTTTTATGAATTGTGTTACACTCTTACTTAGTTACTTAATAGCTTGAAATTATATTAAATAAATTATTACTCTATGATAAATTTATAATTATTAGAATATTTCATTACAAGTCTTTTGTTTTAATATTTTATAATTCTTTACTTAATTTCCTAATTTCCGTCTAATTTTTAAGTTTATTAAATAACTCAAAAAATTAGTTATTGCAAACTTTAAAAGGTTAGTCATTGTCAAAAGAATAGCGATTTCCAAACTCAATGCTTAAATAATTATTTTTTTAAAACGGCACTTAAGGCCCGGGAACCCGTCCCGTTCCGTCTCGTCCCGTTTGTTAGCGGGACGGGATGGGCCTACTGTTTCATCCCGTTTGTCCCGTCCCGTTTCGTCCCGTCCCGCCACCGTCCCTGTTAAATGTGTCCCGTTCCATCCCGTTATTTCTATCCCGTCCCGTCCCATCCCGTTCCGTTGGACAACCATAGTATGAGTACACCACAGTCAGTATCCAGTAAGTATCAAGACTAACCTCGATGGAGTAGTGATGAGGTACAGTCAAGACACTCACTGGTCTATTAACCTGTGCAATATAGTATACAAAAATAATAGAGAATAAATGGCAGCGATAGCAACAACAATCAACTAGTGATGTAAATAACAAGGAAGCAAGAACATCATAATTATTACTCAAACGAATAAGAAACACAAGTACAACCAATTAAACAAGTCTTTCAAATATAAATCTT
This sequence comes from Nicotiana otophora, assembly GCA_000715115.1. Taxonomy (NCBI): domain Eukaryota; kingdom Viridiplantae; phylum Streptophyta; class Magnoliopsida; order Solanales; family Solanaceae; genus Nicotiana; species Nicotiana otophora. The sequence goes on along the minus strand of AWOL01S0005396.1, from coordinate 216,123 downwards.
TCACATATAATTCTTTCGAATAAATACTTTCCGGATATATTTCTTTCGAATAAATATCCTTTGAATATAAAACTCTTTCAAATAAAAAACTTGCAAATATACTCCTTTCAAATAAATATTGTTTGAGTATAAATCTCTTTCAAATAAATATCTTTCAAATATACTTCTTTCAAATAAATATCTTTTGAATATAATTTTTTCAAATAAAAGTCACTCTGTGACACACCTCGTTTCATAATTATAAAATACGGGCCTCAATCCACTTTCATATTTTCACTGCACCTTGTGCCCATATTTCTGTCAACACTGCACTAACAACTCACTGTCAACAGTAAAAAAATATTATATTTTTCCGGCACCTCGTGCCCACATTTCATATCACAAATGTGGGCACGAGGTGCCAAGGAAATATAATGATTATGTTATTGGCACGCGAATCGCCCGTGCCAATAACAGAATTATTATATCACATCTGTATGGACAGTTCACGTGCTAATGACCTAATCATTATATTTTCCTGGCACCTCGTGCACACATTTCATATCACATCTGCACGGACAGTTCACGTGCCAATAACATAATCTGCCCGGCAATAGCCACAGGCTCACAATTTTAACATGAATCAGACTATTATCAAGTTACCAACAACAAGACAAGTTGCACAAGAGATAAAAATAAACACCAAAACAATTCACAACATCGTATAAAAATCACCAACAAAATAATCCCATACCATCATGTATCATCCCTAACAATAGCTACCCTTATCTCTCCTATAGCCACCCGTATCACTCCATAATAATAGCAACCCTTATCCCTCCGCTCTGACAATATCAATAGTCACCCTTATCACTCATATAACCACCCTTATCTCTTCTATTAATAGCCACCCTTATCACTTCGCCCAGACAATATCCCAACACACATAACCACAGTGAAATGCCACCCTTATACCCACGTAATGTCAACAGTGGAATGCCACCCTTATGTCCTCATAATAATAACTCAAATCACACAACAATTTACTCAGAATATTATCATGACTGCACAATACATCACTTCATATCAAAATTTTCCCGTAGGCCACAACCAATTCTAAAGATACAACAAATTCACAGCAAGTAGCCCAAAGCTCCACACAAGGTACACAAAACCTCAAGAACAACAACAACAGAGATGGAAAAATAACTCAGTATAGGGAAACACCTTCATTAATTCAAATTCTTGATAATTATATTAACGCCTCAATTTAAACTTATTTAATTAATTATTTGCAGATGAAAAATCCATAATATAATTATTTCCAGGAAATATCAAATCAACAAACTCATGGCATTCACATAAAAATTCAAGTGACAATCACACCAAATTATCATATAAAACAAATTCGACAAACAAGATTGAGGCATGACAAATAGAGGATTTAATAAATGCCAACAATTATTCAATTTACTACACAAAAATGCCTAAGACTTTAACCCAATAAATTTTGGCACATATAAGCCCGAGTACGTACTCATCACCTCGCGTACACGGATTTTCACATTTCACATTTCACAAATGGCACATAAGACTAGATGACTAAGGGGTAATTCACCCACTCAAGGTTAGGCAAGATAATTACCTTTTTGAAGTTAGACCGATAATCCAAAATAGCTTTCTTACATGAATTGACCTCTGGGCGGCTCCAATCTTTCTTGAGCTTTCTTACATTACTACAAGGTTCCGGAAATCTTAGCAACTTCAATTTATTTAGAAACATAATAAAAGTGAACAATAATTAGGAAGATATTCGTGGGTTCACCTCATTTAAGCATTTCATCAAACACTAAGTGTGCAAATTTGATTACAAGGTTCTTCCATAAAATTTTCTTCACCCCACAACCCACTCTTTGCCCATTTGAACTCAACAATCTTTTCACAAACCTTATTGGTACATACATGTATAAATAATACTCTCATACCCAAGAAGTATACTCCCAATCACCCATCTTCTACCCAAACTCAAAATTTAAGACTAGGGTTAGAACCTTACCTCTTGAGTGAAGATCTTGTGAGCTTTCTTGTTGAATTTCAAGGCTTGAGCAAGATTTTGATGAACAATTATCTTAGAAATTTCTCCTCACTTTAGGGCACTTCCTCTCTCTAAAAATGTCAGATATTCCCTTCAAAAATGGTCTCTTGCCTCTATTTAACGAGATAGGGCCGGGTTACAAAGATAGAAGAATGGACCCTCCAAATTCCGGAATGGGCTACAGACCAGGCTTCGCGAGCTCTATAGCGAAATAAATACCAGGCTTCGCGAGGGATATAACACGGTCTAGCGCGCTACAGACCTGGCTTCGCGAGGTCGAAATGATTCAACTCCCCAACGCACTGTTCAACCCAAAAAGTACGAAAATACAATATATTAGCCTACCTTGGCACCACAAAACCTTTAATTTATTTGCAAAACTTTACGTGGCATTACATTCCCGGTTAGGATCATTCGTCCTCGAATGAGAAGTAGAGTCCGCCCCAAACACCTAACATAACACATCTCTTCTCTCACACATCTCAGGCTCCCAAATTTGACTAACTCCTAAATTTTCCAGAAATTTCGGCAGAGTTTCCTCTGTATTTGGGCCCATCCACCTGCCAGAGAAATACCAAAACTACTTCTAATAATACATCCACAACTCGATAAAGCATCACAACATACCAATAACACAAATTTCAACATTATCGACATTACATTAACAAAAGTGGCATCTGGACATGAACTGTACTTATTTGAATCATAACACATAAAAGTAACTTTCAATCCATAATCATTTGACTATACAATCAAGCGTGAACATTTTATTTCCTTAACACTTTCGGCCTTCGAGGTGGCCTCCTCGACTCACATACTTCTCCATAACACTCGACAGAGGCAAATCTCAACTTCCAAACTTATCTAACAAGGATGACAATTAAGTATCTCTCATAGGGCAATTATCCAATTACTTCATCTCCACTAGCTTCCACCGGAATAATAGATAAAGGATTTCCAACTACCTTCTTATACATAGACACATGAAACACCGGGTACATGGAGGACAATGATGGGGGAAACATCATGCTCATAGTTTGGCCTATTTCCTTCAGATTTCAAAAGGCTTGATTTCCCATATTAACACACTGTGTTAGTCTCAACCGCGGTAGCAATTTCGTGCCTACACACACATTATATGTATGCCAATAATCACATCTCTGGTCATAATAATTGTTCTTAATTAATTCCAGCATCTTCAATTAATCTTATATTAACAAAAATCTCGTTTCAAATTTTTCACAATACTGACAGCAACACGCGAGGTATGAAGACCTCATAATTATTTACCCGAATTGACGAGTCAGATTTAAATCCACCTGGGCATCCATCTCATATGCTAAAACTCAATATTTACAGCACGAATATGGCTAAATATGCATAGAAAATACATACAAAATTATCAAATAAGCCTATCAGGCATGACTCTTATTAATACTATAGTACAAATTTTAATTTCATAGAGGGAGAATTTCAACTCATAATTTTTTTTTCACCACAAGGACCTCGTCCTTATATAACTTTCACCGTGGCTTGTAGCCCGGTTTAAATATTTTACACCATATAAAAATGCGAGGATCTCGTCCTCAACTCTGAATCACAGGTATTTTGCACATTGTGCCAATTGAAATTTTTCATTCCCTTTCTTTCTTCTTTTTAATAAATTCCGTAAACAGTTTTCACAACACATAATAAACCCCCATACCGGTATGGCATATAATTCATAAAATTGTAATCAATTATACCGAAATCACATCAAAACTCATTGTAGTGAGTAATAAGAAGTCATCTTTTGGGACTCATAGCCCACAATAATAACAACAACAACAACAACCCAGTATAATCCCACTAGTGGGGTCTGGGGAGGGTAGTGTGTACGCAGACCTTACCCCTACCCTGAGGTAGAGAGGTTGTTTCCAAATGACCCTCGGCATCCTTCCCTCCAAACACTCCCCACCTTGCTCTTGGGGTGACTCGAACTCACAACCTCTTGGTTGGAAGTGGTGGGTGCTTACCATCAGAGCAACCCATTATAGCCCACAATAATGTACAGAACAAAAAATGATAGACACGGCTAACACCATCAAGTCTCCCAACAAGGATAAACACGAAAGTGGAGTACAAATTCATAAATCCACCATATAAGGAGCATGGAAGGAGTTCGCACCTCGATAATTGAATCAAAATAAGAATAATGCTCCTTTTATTATAAATTAATTCATACTTGTAATGACACCATCTGGTGTATCGGCCTCAGTCAATTCATAACAATTATATCAACGGGCCGGGCCTCCCCCTCTTGGACGCCCTCTACTCGCCTATCCTCCACCCCTAACTGTTTGTGCATGTGGGGTATTAACCGAAATGAAGAATGTAGCCTAAGTGTTTTGATGAAATTCGCCTCTCCCAAGTCTGGGACAATCTCTCATGATGTGCCTGGTATCACGACACTCATAACAACCCCTCCGAGGTCGCGACTGCTCGTACCGAGTCTGTGCCTGATAACTGGAATAAACTCTGTAAGAACCTCCTGTTGGTGGTGCACTAAAAGTATTAACTAGAGCACTATGAGTACTCTGAATTGCGGACTGGGCTGAACGACTGCCCGAGCCTCTGCTATGATGAGTCATAGCTACAGAGCAGGATCCACTGAATCCTCTAGAGTTCCGAGACCTTTTGGTCTCTTTAGACTCATTTTCCTCACTTCGAAAACATTCTAACATCCTGGCAATCTCTACTACTTGCTAAAATTGAATGTCAATCTACAATTCTCGAGCCATGCTTATTTTAAAATCATAATCGAGCCCTTCAATGAATCTGCGAACTCGCTCTCTAACTGTAGGAACCAAGATAGGTGCGTGTCGGGCTAACTCACTGAACCTGATAGCATATTCTGACACCGTCATGGTGCCCTGATGTAACTGTTCAAACTTTGTGCGACATGCATCCTGGAGAGTCTAGGGAACAAATTCTTTCAAAAATATTTATGAAAATTGAGCCCAAGTTGGTGGTGTTGCATCGGCTGGCCTGCCCTTTTCATAAGCTTGCCACCATCGATACGCTGCTCCTGACAACTAAAATGTAGTAAAGGTAACTCTGCTCACTTATACAATACCCATGGTACGGAGAATACAGTGGCACTTTTCTATAAATCCCTGGGCATCCTCGGTAGTTGTGCCACTAAAGGTAGGTGGACTATACCTCTTAAATCTTTCAAGTCTCTTTTGTTCTTCTTCTGATGCCTCTGGCCTGACCTCAGGCCGAACCGGAATAACAGGATGTACCAATTCTATACCTGGAACCTGACCAATGTGAACCTACTGCTCTGGAGGATGGGCGGTAGTAGTCTCAACTCCTCCCCTAATCTGTGAAATATTTGGTGAAATGGAGATCAATCCCGCCTGAGTCAATGTACCAAACATGTTTAGGAACTGTGCTAAAGTCTCCTGAAGTCCGGGGGTAAGAACAGGTGTCTCCGGTGCCTATCCACCGACTGGCGCAACTGGCGGCTCCTCAACTGCCCCTCTAACCGATATTCTAGCTGTGACATATGCCCTTCCTCGGCCTCTACCTCGACCCAAGGCTCTTGCAGCCCTAGCAGTATGCGCGGGTGTCTGCTCAGCTGATCCGGTAGCACGTGTCCTCACCATCTGTGAGAGAATAGAGATACAAAGGCTCAAATTCCAAATTCAACAAATTTCGCACGACCGAAATGAAAGAAGTGAAAATTTCCTAACAGTTCTGTAGCTTCTCGAAGATAAGTACAGACGTCTTCGTACTGATCCGCAAGACACTACTAGACTCATTCGCGACTCGTAGAACCTATGAACCTAGAGCTCTGATACCAACTTATCATGACCCAAAATCCCACCTCAGGCGTCGTGATGACACCTAGTCTCTAAGACTAGGTAAGTCGATTTCAGTTTCATTTCAAGCCATTTTTTTTAAACATATAATTTAATACAAGTATCGAAACCAAAAGCGGAAACAAATATAACAACCTCCCAAGACTGGTAACACTGAGTCACGGACTCTAACTGGATACATGTAATGATCTCAAGGATCGAATATACAATACTATATGAATAAGAGTTGACAGTACAATAAAATATAAAGACTCCAAGGGACTGCGACGACTAAGCAGTTTTACCTTGAATCCTTGCGATCAACACGCTAACTCTACCCGAGTATGATATCTCCAATACCTGACTCTGCACAAAAATGTACAGAAGTGTAGTATGAGTACACCACAGTCAGTACCCAGTAAATATCAAGACTAACCTAGGTGGAGTAGTGACGAGGTACAGTCAAGACACTCACTAGTCTATTAACCTGTGCAATATAGTATACAAAAATAATGGAGAATAAATGGCAGTGATAGCAATAACAATCAACTAGTGATGTAAATAGCAAGGAAGCAAGAACATCATAGTTATTACTCAAACGAATAAAAAACACAAGCACAACCAACTAAACAAGTCCTTCAAATATAAATCTTTTACATATAATTCTTTCGTATAAATACTTTCCGAATATATTTCTTTCGAATAAATATCCTTTGAATATAAAACACTTTCAAATAAAAATCTTGCAAATATACTCCTTTCAAATAAATATCTTTTGAGTATAAATCTCTTTCAAATAAATATCTTTCGAATATACTTCTTTCAAATAAATATCTTTTGAATATAATTTCTTCAAATAAAAGTCACTCTATGACACACCTCGTTTCATAATCATAAAATACGGGCCTCAGCCCACTTTCATATTTTCACTGCACCTTGTGCCCATATTTCTGTCAACATCGCACTAACAACTCATGTATCAATAATAAAAATCATTATATTCCCCGGCACCTCGTGCCCACATTTCATATCACATATGCACCGACGGTTATTGTGTCAATAACATAATCATTATATTTCCCTGGCACCTCGTGTCCACATTTCATATCACATTTGCATGGACAGTTCACGTTCTAATAATATAATCATTATATTTTCCTGGCACCTTGTGCCCACATTTCATATCACATATGCACGGACAATTCACGTGCCAATAATATAATCCGCCCGGCAATAGCCACAGACTCACAATTTCATCATGAATTAGAGTATTATCAAGTTACCAACAACAAGATAAGTTGCACAAGAGATAAAAATAAACACCAGGAAAACTTACAACATCATATAAAAATCACCAACAAAAGAATCTCACATCATCATGTATCATCCCTCACAATAGCCACCCTTATCTCCCTTATAGCCACCCGTATCACTCCATAATAATAGCCGCCCCTATCCCTCCGCCCTGACAATATCAATATCCACCCTTATTACTCCTATAGCCACCCTTATCGCTCCTATTAATATCCACCCTTATCACTCCGTCCCGACAATATCCCAACACACATAACCATAGTGAAATGCAACCTTTATATCCACGTAATGTCAACAGTGGAATGCCACTCTTATGTCCTCATAATAATAACTCAAATCACACAACAATTTACTCAGAATATTATCACGACAACACAATACAACAATTCATATCACAATTTTCCCGTAGGCCATAACCAATTCTAAAGATACAACAAATTCACAGCAAGTAGCCCAAGGTTCCACACAAGGTACACAAAACCTCAAGAACAACAACAACAAAGATGGAAAAATAACTCAGTATAGGGAAATATCTTCATTAATCCAAATTCTTGATAATTATATTAACACCTCAATTTAACTTATTTAATTAATTATTTGCAAATGAAAAATCCATAATATAATTATTTCCAGGAAATATGAAATCAACAAACTCACGACATTCACATAAAAATTCAAGTGACAATCACACCAAATTATCATATAAAAACAAATATGACAAACAAGATTGAGGCATGGAAAATAGAGGATTTAATAAATGCCAATAATTATACAATTTACTACACAAAAATACCTAAAACTTTAACCCAATAAATTTTGCACATATAAGCCCGAGTACGTACTTGTCACCTCGCGTACACGGCTTTTCACATTTCACAAATGGCACATAAGACTCGATGCCTAAGGGCTAATTCCCCCACTCAAGGTTAGGCAAGATACTTACCTTTTTAAAGTTAGGCCGATATTCTAAAATAGCTTTCTCACATGAGTTGACCTCCGTGCGGCTCCAATCTTTCTTGAGCTTTCCTTACATTACTACAAGGTTCCGGACATCCTAGCAACTTCAATCTATTTAGAAACATAACAAAAGTGAACCATAATTAGGAAGATATTAGCGGGTTCACCTCATTTAAGCATTTCATCAAACACTAAATGTGCAAATTTGATTACAAGGTTCTTCCATAAAATTTCCTTCACTCCACAACCCACTCTTTGCCCATTTGAGCTCAACAATTTTTTCACAAACCTTATTGGTACATGCATGTATAAATAATACTCTCATACCCAAGAATCATACTCCCAATCACCCATCTTCTACCCAAACTCGAAATTGAAGACTAGGGTTAGAACCTTACCTCTTGGGTGAAGATCTTGTGAGCTTTCTTGTTGAATTTCAAGGCTTGGGCAAGATGTTGATGAACAATTAGCTTAGGAATTTCTCCTCACTTTAGGGAACTTCCTCTCTCTAAAAACATCAGATATTCCCTTCAAAAATGGTCTCTTGCATCTATTTAACGAGATAAGGTCAGGTTACAAATATAGAAGAATGGACCCTCCAAATTTCAGACCGGGCTGCAGACCAGGCTAGGCACGCTCTGTAGCGAGCTACAGACCAGGCTTCACGAGCTCAGTAGCGAGGTCAATACCAGGCTTTGCGAGCTCTGTAGCGAATTAAATACCAGGCTTCGCGAGATCTATAGCGAGATAAATACAGGCTTCGCGAGGGATATAGCACGGTCTAGCGCGCTACATACCTGACTTCGCGAGGGATATAACACGGTCTAGCGCACTACAGACTTGGCCTCGCGAGGGATATAGCACGGTCTAGCGCGCTACAGACATGGCTTCGTGAGGTCGAAATGAATCTACTCCCCAACGCACTGTTCAAACCAAAAAAGTCCGAAAATACAATACATTAGCCTACCTTGGCACCACGAACCTTAAATTTCTTGGAGAAAATTTACGGTGCATTACATTCTCCCCCGCTTAGGATCATTCGTCCTCGAATGAGAAGTAGAGTCCGCCCCAAACACCTAACATAACACATCTCTTCTCTCACACATCTCAGGCTCTCAAATTTGACTAACTCCCAAATTTTTCAGAAATTTCGGCATAGTCTCTGTTGTATTTGGGCCTATCCACCTGCTAGAGAAATACCAAAACCACTTCTAACAACACATCCATAGCTCGATAAAGCATCACTACATAACAATAACACAAATTTCAGAATTATTGACATTACATTAACAAAAGTGGCATCTGGACATGAACTGTACTTATTTGAATCATAACACATAGAATTACCTTTCGATCCACAATCATTTGACTATACAATCGACCATGAACATTTTCTTTCCTTAACACTTTCAACCTTCGTGGTGCCCTCCTCGACGAACATACTTCTCCATAACACTCGACAGAGGCAAATCTCAACTTCCAGACTTATCTAACAAGGATGACAATTAAGTACCTCTCATAGGCCAATTATCCATTTACTTCACCTCCACTAGCTTCCACCGGAATAATAGAGAAAGGATTTCCAACTACCTTCTTAGACATAGACACATGAAACACCGGGTACATGGAGGACAATGATGGGGGAAACATCATGCTCATAGTTTGGCCTATTTCCTTCAGATTTCAAAAGGCTTGATTTCCCATATTAACACACTGTGTTAGTCTCAACCGGCGGTAGCAATTTCGTGCCTACACACACATTATATGTATGCCCATAATCACATCTCTGGTCATAATAATTATTCTTAATTAATTCTAGCATCTTCAATTAATCTTATATTAACCAAAATCTCATTTCAAATTTTTCACAACACTAAAAGCAACACGCGAGGCATGAAGACCTCATAATTATTTACCCGAATTAACGAGTCACATTTAATGCCACATGCGCACTCATTTCATAGGCTAAAACTTAATATTTACAGCATGAATATGGCTAAATATGCATAGAAAATACATATAAAATTATCAAATAAGCCTAACAGGCATGACTCTCTATTAATACTATATTACAAATTTTAGTTTCATAGAGGAAGAATTTAAACTCATAATTGTTTTTCACCACAAGGAACCCGTCCTTATATAACTTCCACCGCGGCTTGTAGCCCGATTTAAATATTTCACACCATATAAAAAGGCGAGGATCTCGTCCTCAGCTCTGAATCACAGGTATTTTGCATATTGTGCCAACTGAAATTTTCCATTCCCTTTCTTTCTTCTTTTTAATAAATTCCGTAAACAGTTTTCACAACACATAATGAACCCATATACCGGTATGGCATATAATTCATAAAATTGTAATCAATTATCCCTTAATCACATCAAAACCCATTGTAGTGAGTAATAAGAAGTCACTTTTTGGGACTCATAACCCACAATAATGTACAAAACAAAAAATGACAGACACGGCTAACACCATCAAGTCTCCCAACACGGATAAACACGCAAGTGGAGTGCAAATTCTCAAATTCACCATATAAGGAGCATGAAAGGAGTTCCTACATCGATAATCAAATCAAAATAAGAATAATGCTCCTTTTATAATAAATTAATTCATACCTGTAATGACACCGTCTGGTGAATCGGCCTCGGCCAATTCATAGCAATTATATCAACAGGCCGGGCCTCCCCCTCTTGGGCGCCCTCTTCCCGCCTGTCCTCCACCGCTAACCATTTGTGCACGTGGGGTATTAACTGGAATAAAGCATGTAGCCTGATTGTTTTTATTAAATTCGCCTCTCCCAAGTCTGGGATAATCTCTCATGATGTACCTCGTATCACCACACTCATAACAACCCCTATGAGGTTGCGGCTGCTCGTACCGAGTCTGTGCCGAATAACTGGAATAACCACTGTAAGAACCTTGTAATGGTGATGCACTAAAAGTATTAACTGGATCACTACGAGTACTCTAAATTACGGACTGGGCTGAATGACTACCCGATCCTCCGCTATGATGAATCATAGCTACAGAGTAGAATTCACTGAATCCTCCTGAGTTCCGAGACCTTTTGGTCTCTTTAGACTCATTTTCCTCACTTCAAAAATGTTCTAACATCATGGCAATCTCTACTACTTGCTGAAATGGAATGTCAGTCTGCAATTCTCGAGCCATGCTTATTTTAAAATCATAATCGAGCCTTTCAATGAATTTGCGAACTCGCTCTCTAACTGTAGGAACCAAGATTGGTGTGTGTCGGGCTAACTCACTGAACCTGATAGCATATTCTGACACTGTCATGGTGCCCTGACGCAACCGTTCAAACTTTGTGTGCCATGCATCCCAGAGAGTCTAGGGAACAAACTCTTTCAAAAACATTTCTGAAAATTGAGCCCAAGTTGGTGGTGTTGCATCGGCTGGTCTGCCCTTTTCATAAGCTTGCCACTATCGATACGCTGCTCCTGACAACTGAAATGTAGTAAAGGCAACTCCGCTCACTTCTACAATACCCATGGTGTGGAGAATACAGTGGCACTTTTCTAGAAATCCCTGGGCATCCTCGGTAGTTGTGCCACTAAAGGTAGGTGGACTATACCTCTTAAATCTCTCAAGTCTCTTTTGTTCTTCTTCTGATGCCTCTGGCCTAACCTCAGGACAAACCGGAATAACAGGTTTTACCGACACTATACCCGGAACCTGACCAATGTGAACTTGCTGCTCCGGAGGACGGGCGATAGTAGTTTGAACTCCTACCCCAATCTGTGAAATATTTGGTGAAACGGAGATCAATCCCGCCTGGGTCAATGTACTAAACGTGTTTAGGAATTGTGCTAAAGTCTCCTAAAGTCCGGGGGTAACAACAGGTGCCTCTGGTGCCTGTCCCCAACTGGAGCAATTGGCGGCTCCTTAACTAACCCTCTAACAGATGTTCTAGCTGTGACACGTGCTCTTCATCGGCCTCTACCTCGGCCCCGGGCTCTTGCGGCCCTAGCAGTATGCGCGGGTGTCTGCTCAGCTGATCCGGTAGCACGTGTCCTCACCATCTATGAGAGAATAGAGATACAAAGGTTCAAATTCCAAATTCAACAAATTTCGCACGAACAGAATAAAAGAAGTGAAAATTTCCTAATAGTTCTGTAGCCTCTCGAAGATAAGTACAGACGTCTTCGTACTGATCCGCAAGACTCTACTAGACTCATTCGTGACTCGTAGAACCTATGAACCTAGAGCTCTGATACCAACTTGTCACGACCCAAAATCCCACCTCAGGCGTCATGATGGCACCTAGTCTCTAAGACTAGGTAAGTCGATTTCAATTTCATTTCAAGCCATTTTCTTTGAAACATATAATTTAATACAAGTGTCGAAATCAAAAGCGGAAACAAATATAAACACCTCCCAATACTAGTAATACTGAGTCACGAACTCTAACTGGATACATGTAATGATCTCAAGGATCGAATATACAATATTGTTCGAATAAGAGTTGACAGTACAATAAAATAGAAAGACTCCAAGGGACTGCGACGACCAAGCTGCTCTACCTTGAATCCTTGCGATCAACACACTAACTCTGCCCGAGTCTAATATCTCCAATACCTGACTCTGCCCAAAAATATGCAAAAGTGTAGTATGAGTACACCACAGTCGGTACCCAGTAAGTATCAAGACTAACTTCGGTGGAGTAGTGATGAGGTACAGTCAAGACACTCAATAGTCTAATAACCTCTGCAATATAGTATACAAAAATAATGGAAAATAAATGGTAGTGATAGAACCAACAATCAACTAGTGATGTAAACAACAAGGAAGCAAGAAGATCATAATTATTACTCAAACGAATAAGAAACACAAGTACAACCAATTAAACAAGTCCTTCAAATATAAATCTTTCACATATAATTCTTTCGAATAAATACTTTCCGAATATATTTCTTTCGAATAAATATCCTTTGAATATAAAACTCTTTCAAATAAAAATCTTGCAAATATCTTCCTTTCAAATAAATATCTTTTGAGTATAAATCTCTTTCAAATAAATATCTTTCGAATATACTTCTTTCAAATAAATATCTTTTGAATATAATTCCTTCAAATAAAAGTCACTCCATGACACACCTCGTTTCATAATCATAAAATACGGGCCACGACCCACTTTCATATTTTCGCTGCACCTTGTACCCATATTTCTGTAAATACCGCACTGACAACTCACGTGTCAATAATAAAAATCATTATATTCCTCGGCACCTCGTGCCCACATTTCATATCACATCTGCACGGACGGTTCGTGTACCAATAACATAATCATTATATTTCCCGGCACCTCGTGCCCATATTTTATATCACATTCGCACGGACAATTCATGTGTCAATAACATAATCCGCCCGGCAATAGCCACATGCTCACAATTTCAACATGAATCAGGCTATTATCAAGTTACCAAGAACAAGATAAGTTGCACAAGAGATAAAAATAAACACCAGGAATAATCACATCATATAAAAATCACCAACAAAATAATCCCACATCATCATGTATCATTCCTGACATTATCCACCCTTATCTCTCCTATAGCTACCCGCATTACTCCATTATAATAGCCACCCTTATCCTTCCGCCCTAACAATATCAATAGCCACCCTTATCACTCTTATAGCCACCCTTATTGCTCCTATTAATAGCCACACTTATCACTCTGTCCAGACAATATCCCAACACACATAATCACAATGAAATGCCACCCTTATACCCACATAATGTCAACAATGAAATGCCAACCTTATGTCCTCATAATAATAACTCAAATCACACAACAATTTACTCGAAAAATTATCACGACAACACAATGCAGCAATTCATATCACAATTTTCCCCTAAGCCACAACCAATTCTAAAGATACAACAAATTCATAGCAAGTAGCCCAAGGCTCCGCACAAGGTACACAAAACCTCAAGAACAACAACAACAGAGAAGAAAAAATAACTCAGTATAGGGCAACACCTTCATTAATCCAAATTCTTGATAATTATATTAACGCCTCAATTTAAACTTATTTAATTAATTATTTGTAGATGGAAAATCCATAATATAATTATTTCCAGGAAATATCAAATCAACAAACTCACGACATTCACATAAAAATTTAAGTGACAATCACACCAAATTATCATATAAAAACAAATTTGACAAACAAGATTGAGGCATGGAAAATAGAGGATTTAATAAATGCCAATAATTATACAATTTACTACACAAAAATGCCTAAAACTTTAACCCAATAAATTTTGCACATATAAGCCCGAGTACGTACTCGTCACCTCGCGTACACGGCTTTTCACATTTCACAAATGGCATATAAGACTCGATGCCTAAGGGGTAATTCTCCCACTAAAGGTTAGGTAAGATACTTACCTTTTTGAAGTTATGCCGATATTCCAAAATAGCTTTCTCACATGAATTGACCTCCGGGCGGCTCCAATCTTTCTTGAGCTTTCCTTACATTACTACGAGGTTCCGGAAATCCTAGCAAATTTAATCTATTTAGAAACATAGCAAAAATGAACCATAACTAGGAGGATATTCGTGGGTTCACCTCATTTAAGCATTTCATTAACTACTAAGTGTGCAAATTTGATTACAAGGTTCTTCCATAAGATTTCCTTCACTCCACAACCCACTCTTTGCCCATTTGAGCTCAACAATCTTCTCACAAACCTTATTGGTACATGTATGTATAAATAATACTCTCATACCCAAGAATCATACTCCCAATCACCCATCTTCTACCCAAACTCGATATTGAAGACTAGGGTTAGAACCTTACCTCTTGGGTGAAGATCTTGTGAGCTTTCTTGTTGAATTTCAAGGCTTGAGCAAGATTTTGATGAACAATTAGCTTAGTAATTTCTCCTCTCACTTTAGGGCACTTCCTTTGTAGTGAGATAAATACCAGGCTTTGCGAGCTCTGTAGCGAGCTAAATACCAGGTTTCGCGAGATCTATAGCGAGATAAATACCAGGCTTCGCAAGGGATATAGCACGGTCTAGCGCGCTATAGACCTGGCTTCGCGAGGGATATAGCATGGTCTAGCGCGCTACAGACTTGGCTTCACGAGAGATATAGCACGGTCTAGCGTGCTACAGACCTAGCTTAGCTAGGTCAAAATGATTCAACTCTCCAATGCACTGTTCAATCCAAATAGTCTAAAAATACAACACATTTGCCTACCTTAGCACTACGAAACCTTAAATTTCTTGGCGAAAATTTACGGGGCATTACATTTTAAGAAAAAATAAATGAAGTATATATTTTACAAGTGGTTAATGATAAGGGTAAAACAGAAAAAAAAATTATCTTTCTCTTGATTTGGTATGGCGGACAAGTAAAAGTAAAAATATATTTTTAGTATAGTGAACAAGTAAAAGTGAGCGGATGAAGTATATAAACATCAGAAATATATCTCGGGATCCTTTGAAATTGAATTCATTTATTCCGTGTACCTTAAATTATTACTAATCTTAATTATTTCCTTGAACTTGACATTAGATGTACTAATGAAGGTGAGAGACACACGTTGCTATGTGAATTATTTGTTCACTTGGAATTTTTTTTTTACCTTTTTAGAATTCAATTTGCTTGGATCATCCTTTTTAGGCTAGATTTGAAAACAAAAAAATCTAGCTTGAACTCTAGTATTTTTATTAAATCCTTTATTTGGCTAAAATAATAGAATTCTAATGAAGCCGCTTACAGATTTGTAACGACCTGACAGATTATTTTGAGTATTACAGTCACATTCCCCCATTTACTGCTCTATTAATGCTTTCTGGGTTAGTTGGTTCGGGTCCGAAAGAATTTCGAAGTGAAATGAGACACTTAGTCTCATAATGGAAAGCTTAAGTTAGAAAAGTCGATCGGATATTGATTTATATGTAAACAACCTCGGATTTGAATTCTGATGATTTCAATAGCTCCGTATAGTGATTTTGGACTTAGGAGCGTGTCCGAAAAGTTATTTGGAAGTCTGTAGTGGAATTTGGCTTGAAATGGCGAAAGTTGAATTTTTGAAAAGTTTGACGCGGGGGGGGGGGGGTGACTTTTTGATATTGGGGTCGGAATCATATTATGGTAATTGAAATAGGTTCGTAATGTGAAATGTGACTTGTGTACAAAATTTGAAGTCAATCGGACGTGATTTGATAGGTTTCGACATCGGTTGTGAAAGTTTGAAGTTTCAAAGTTCATTGATTTTTAATTGAGGTAAGATTATTCGTTTCGATGTTGTTAGGTATGATTTGAGGCATCGAGTAGGTCCGTGTTATGTTATGGAACTTTTTGGTTTGTTCGGACGAGGTCCCGAGGGGCTCGGGCGTGTTCCAGATTGATTTCAGATCATTTTTCTTCATGTTGTTATTGTTGGTTGCTGTAAGTTCTGGTGTGACCGCACCTGCGATTGAATTTGCACATGTGCGATGTCGCAGGTGCGACAAGGTAGTCGCAGAAGTGAAGGGCGCAGAAGCAGTCCAATGCACGCAGAAGCGACCTTCGCAGGTGCGAGCTTCATCCGCATAAGCGGATATCGTAGGTGCGACTATTCCACCACAGATGCGGAAGTCGCTGGGCAGAAGCCTTAAATTCGGGGTTTCGATATTTTTAGCCATTTTCAACATTTTGGAGCTCGGGTTGGGAGCCTTTGGAGAGGAAATTTTCTATACAACTTGGGGTAAGTGTTCTTGACTCCCTTGTGATATATTCCATGAATTAATCTTCGTTTTCGGCATTTGATTATTAATTTTTCAAGAGAAATCGGAGGAATGTTTTACAATTTCATAAAAAGAATTTCCAAGATTTGAACATCGATTCGGAGTCGGATTTGAGTGAAATTAGTATGGTTGAACTTGTAATTGTATGGGTTGTCGGATTTTGTGAGTTTCGTTGGATTTCGAGACGTGGGCCCCATGGGCGAATTATGGAGTGTAATTTCAGATTTTGTGGGAAAATATTAGTATTTTGATATGAAATTAATTCCTATAATTTGTGTGGACTGAATCAAATTAATTATGACTAGATTCGAGCCGTTCAGGAGTTGTTACGGGCAAAATAGAATTTCTGGAGCATTGTTTAGCTTGCTCGACATTGGATTCGTCTTGTTTGAGGTAAGTAACTCTTCTAATCTTGAAGCTGAGGATATGGACCCTGAATATATGTGTTATGTGTTTGGTGTTGAGGTGACGCACATGCCAGGTGACGGGCGTATGGGCGTGCATCGTGTGAGCTATGACTCCGTCATTTTTATGGTACAGTGTAGTTACATGAACTTGTCTGAAATCATGAAATCTCAACGTACTAGAGTTATCGAGCTGTGATTCATGCTATAAATTATGTTTAGGCTACATGCTTTTCTTGTTGGGACCCACCGAGGTCATTTATGCTGTTGAGTTATCTGCTTTCATTGCATTACATACTCAGTCATACACATTCATATGCATCTCGTATCTCAATCTCTATTATTATTTATTGATACATCATATCATCATTTTCCGGCTAGTTTCATGACATTGTGAGCCCGTGAGAGAGAGAGACTAGAGAGATTGATGACTAAGTGAGGTCGAGGGCCTGATTGATTCTGATATTGATACTATGGCACGTGAGTTGTCTGTGCGGATTATAGCGTTTGGGCTGAAGGAGCCCCTTCAGAGTTTGCACACACCCCTAGTGAGCGCGGTTTATATTATTGAGGGATGGATCTTCCCTGGACATGGATCTTGTCCGAAGCGTTATATACCTGGAGATGGATCTTCTCCATGGGCTGGATTGGCCCTACTCGGTACTGAGTGACTGATGATCAGTTGATGTGTATATTCCGGGATGGATCTTCCCTGGACATGGATCTTGTCCGAAGCGTTATATACCTGGAGATGGATCTTCTCCATGGGCTGGATTGGCCCTACTCGGTACTGAGTGACTGATGATCAGTTGATGTGTATATTCCGGGATGGATCTTCCCTGGGTCGAATTGGCCATATACAGTACTGAGTGATTGAGCATGATGAGTGGAATGTGTGAGAAGGTGAGATTGAGTACTCTTAGAGTGTGAGTACATGAGTTCATTTCTGAGATACATTGCATTGACATGCACACATGACATACATGCACAGAGATGTATTTTCCTCATGCTTTACAGTATCACGTCATTCATGACTTCTCACACATATTGACATATGGGCATAGTGATGCATTGATTTTACACTGGCTATCTGGAAAGAAAATGAAATATCTTAATTATTATTGAAATTGATTTTTGAGAAAATTATTGTTTTCAAACTTATTCATATTTTTGGCAACTTCGGTAAATGATTTGGGTTTTCGCTGATGTACTTGGAAGGCATAACTATTTTCAGAAATCATGATTAAGCTGAGCATTTTATCTCTGAGTTACTTCTTTTGTTACTTGCTTTATGTTGTTATGAACTATTGTTAGTTATTGGTTGTGGACCCGACCTTGGTAA
This sequence comes from Nicotiana otophora, assembly GCA_000715115.1. Taxonomy (NCBI): domain Eukaryota; kingdom Viridiplantae; phylum Streptophyta; class Magnoliopsida; order Solanales; family Solanaceae; genus Nicotiana; species Nicotiana otophora. The sequence continues at coordinate 197,419 of AWOL01S0005396.1, read as the reverse complement.
AAGCTCGTCACTACTTTCAAATTAAGGTTAGGTTTGTTATTTATTGAGTACATGGGGTCGGTTGTACTCATACTATACTTCTGTACCTTATGTGCAGATATTGGATGTTGATATTGCTGTACACGATGGGACATGGAATTGAAGACGTACCTACGTTATGGTTGTAGCTGTCTCTTGTTCTTGGTAACCTTAGATTTATAAAAGTCTGTTCATGTACATTTCGAACAAATGATGTATTTATTTCATACCAGATTTTTAAACTCTATTCTTAGAAGCTCATGATTTGTACTACCAGTCCTTGGGAAATGTATCAGATTCAGATATTTCTTTACTTAAATTGCTTTATTAATTGTTATTGGAATTGGTTAGTGGTTATTTGGCTTACCTAGCGGGTTGGGTTAGGTGGCATCACGACTTGACAGATTTTGGGTCGTGACAAGGTGGTATCATAGCTCTAGGTTCATAGGATCTACAAATCATGAGCAAGTGTCTAGTAGAGTCTTGCAGATCGGTATGATGACGTCCATACCTATCTTCGAGAGGCTACAAGTCATTTAGGATATATACTTCCCATATTTCTTTCCTTATCGTGCAAAATTGATTCAGCTTGAAACATAACTCTTTGAATTCCTTCCACGCATTCGTATGCTCACATGAATGCTCGGTATCAGTTGTGCATCGCCGACTTGTGATTCTATGAACGAGGTTCGAGATGTGTATTCTTGCGTTTTGGTGATGGGCCAGTCTGGAGGACTTGAGGCCATAGTTAGACTGCAGCTTAAGCTCGGTAGTTTCAGTTGTAACTGGTACATTTGGAATCATATGTCTGGTAATGTCCCTACGAGTGGAATTTGTGGCTCGATGAGCGGTGGAATGGCTTTATGATGAGTATGATGTAACTACGAAATGTGTTAAGATGATTTGAATGTGACGAGAAGTGTTTCCTTGAAATGTAAAGAAAGGGTCGTTGGGTGCTTGATTTTCATTTTGATGTGGCGTTTAGTCTCGAGTATGAATATTTTGAAGGATCTTTCACTTTGTTAAATTTTGGGACAAATTAAATTTTTATGTCTGGTTAATGAATTTGGACTCAGATAGACTAAGTGATTGCATAGTAGTTGTGACTGTAAAAGGGTATAACAATATACCAATTTGAGGCTAAGCAGGTGAATTATCCCATGAGGAGTAATTTACGTAGGTGTGTTACTTATAATATGAGTGGAGAGTTTCTTTTCTGCCAGCGGGGCGTATGTGTTGAGATTTGAATTTGAATCTGGTTGAGAAAGTTGACTTGAGTGTCAAGAGAATGAATGCGAGTTTAGCAGATGATTGGGGTATTTTATGGTTGGTGTTGCATGATCTTGAGAATAATTTTTGTTGAACTGACTGCGGTATTATGTCAGTAATAGAGTATGGGTATTGTGAGTTATCGAGTGTTTTAATCTATGGCTTTGAGCCAAGTGGGGGAGCCTGCTATTGACGATTTGATTTCATGGTTATGTGTTAAATTTTAGTTTTGGTCTGAGGCATACTTGTGGATTAGTTATGACTTGCAGAGGTTGAGATCGAGGATGACTCAAGTACTGAAATTCCTATATATGGGTTATATTGCGCTTTATGAGTATATGAAAATTATGGGATGAGTGAATTGTTATTTTCGAATGATGTAGTACGCACGGAGTATGAATTTGATTAGTGGTGTTAAGGCAAGATTACCTCTTTGAGTGTTGCTGTGCTATGGGGCACGTGTCTTTCAGCCCGTTTGGGCGGTGCAAGTTTTAGATTTGAGTAAATTGGGTGACTCTCGAGAAGGTGCTAATGGATTCAAAAATGTATAAGTGGAAATTGAAAAAAACAATTCGGATTCGTATATCACTAGAATCGGTTATTTACATTGGATGGTGTCGAGACTTGCGGTAATTTTATATGACTATGGATTCTACATTTCAGTATAAGAAAGGAAAGAGGAATAATTTTATATTCACATAAGGTATTTTCAGAGTGAGTGTTACGGTTATGGTATTTATGGAGGTTCTTAAGAAGAATACAGAGATTTATGGGCCTTAAGGCGGTAAGGTTTTATATTAGGATGTCTTGTAGTGAGCTTTAAGTAAGAATCGTAGTGTTCTGACAAGGAAAAGCATCAACTTGAGGGTAATTCAGTATGCTAGACCAGTATGGTAATAGGACAACTGGGTAGTAGGCTAGACCAGTATGGTAATGGTATGTTCGGTTCTTTTGGGGTAATTATGATGTGGTGAGACTCTACAGATGTTTTGGTGGCAATATTCTTGGGTCTGGTAACCTACATGGCTTGGTCGAGTGAGAGGAATTTAGTCTTGATAGATTGGTTATGTGCAAACAGATTTCAAAGTATTCTTGATGGTTTCTACCATGGTTGGAACCGGATATTCTTTATTGGTGTGGAGAAACGTGTTTTATATTGTGATATCCTCCTGGAAGGAAGCAAGAGGAAGGATTATAACTGATTGGGTTTGTAATTTGCTGGCGACTCAGAGTGTTAATAAGGTTCTTGTGTTTTCATGTAATGGCCTAATAGAGGCGGCGCGCAGAGTGAGACTGAGATTTGCAGGTTCAAGTATACGGTTCAGTTTTGAAGGAGAGGTCATAAATTCTTAGAGGGAATGGACGATTTTCGATGTTTAGATGAATGGTATAACTATTTGGTATTGTGTGAGTAGAGTGTACTTTTTAGAAGGCGCACTATGTTTGAATTATGGATATTTCATAAGTATTGCGGCACTCTCCTGGTTGATCGACTGCTAGTTTTAAGACGTTGCTATGTGGCACGGAAGAATTATGAAAGTATTCCTCGTGGGATGATCGTACATGAAAGATATGTTAGTCATTCGAGTGCTGGAGTCGGGATAAGTTACGGTGATTCATGTGTTCTATGAATTTGGAGGCTGGGAGTTTTCAGGAGCAGATTGTTTCATGGTTGCGGACTATGAAGTCGTGGCTGAAGCTAGACAGATGATAGTATGTATTATGATTCAGTAGTTATAGATTTTCGGAGGGTTATGCATCTATTTGCGGGTGGCCAGAGTTGATTTGGGGGTCCATTAGTAGGCCCAATAAGGATGTGTAGTATATTATGTGATTGTATCCGTGGTTATGGTTATGGCTCGATGCAGCTTGTTCAGACTTATACAATGTGTAAATGTGAGATTCGGGTCTTGTAAGAAATTCATAATGTTGGGAATTGAACTCCAAGATTTTTGGGCTAAGGTTAAATTAATGATTTTCAATTGTGCTATGTTGTCAGGCCTATATAAAATAGGGTGACATGGGATCACCCCCGTATATGTGCGTGGTAAGGTGGAATAGAGATTTGAAGGTTAGGAATAACTCTTGGCACGTTCGAGGACGAACGTATGTTTAAGTGGGGGAGAATGTAACGACCCGGCCGGTCGTTTTGAGTATTACATCTTCGTTCCCCCATTTACTGCTCTATTTGTACTTTGTAGCTGTATTATGAATAATCGGGTTAGTTGGTTCGGGTCCGGAAGAATTTCGGAGTGAAATGAGACACTTAGTCTCATAATGGAAAGCTTAAATTGGAAAAGCCGACCGGATGTTGACTTATGTGTAAATGACCTCAGATTTGAATTTTGATGATTTCAATAGTTCCGTATGGTGATTTTGGACTTAGGAGCATGTCCGGAAAATTATTTGGAGGTACGTAGTAGAATTTGGCTTGAAATGACAAAAGTTGAATTTATGGGAAGTTTGACCGGGGGGGGTGGTGACTTTTTGATATCGGGGTCGGAATCTAATTCTGGAAATTGAAATTTGTCCGTAATGTGAAATGTGACTTGTGTGCAAAATTTGAGGTCAATCGAACGTGATTTGATAGGTTTCGGCATCGGTTGTGGAAGTTTGAAGTTTCGAAGTTCATTGATTTTGAATTGAGGTGCGATTCATAGTTTCGATGTTGTTAGGTGTGATTTGAGGCCTCGAGTAGGTTCGTGTTATGTTATGGGACTTGTTGGTATGTTCGAACGGGGTCCCAAGGGGCTCGGGCGTGTTTCAGATTGATTTCGGATCATTTTTCTTTATGTTGTTATTGCTGGTTCTGGTGTGACAGTACCTTTGGTTGAATTTGCGCAGGTACAAGCAACAAGGAAATTGCAAAAGCGAAGGGCGCAGAAGCGGCTCAACACGCGCAGAAGCGACCTTCACAGGTGCGAGCTTCATCCGCATAAGCGGATGTCGCAAGTGCGACTATTCCACCGCAGATGCGGAAGTCGCTGGGCAGAAGCCTTAAATTCGGGGTTTCGATATTTTTAGCCATTACATTTTGTAGCTCGGTTTGGTCAATTTTGGAGAGGAATTTTTCCACACAACTTGAGGTAAGTGTTCTTGACTCCCTTATAATTATATTCCATGAATTAATCTTCGTTTTCGGCGTTAGATTATTAATATTTCAAGAGAAATCGGAGGAATTTTATACAATTTCATAAAATGAATTTCCAAGATTTGAACATCGATTCGGAGTCGAATTTGAGTGAAATTAGTATGGTTGAACTTGTAATTGTATGGGTTGTCGGATTTTGTGAGTTTCGTCGAATTTTGAGATGTGGGCCCTCCGGGTGATTTTTAGAGTGTAATTTCGGATTTTGTGGGAAAATATTAGTATTTTGATATGGAATTAATTTCTATAATTTGTGTGGACTGAATTAAATTAATTGTGACTAGATTCGAGCCGTTCATGAGTTGTACGTGCAAAATAGAATTTCTGGAGCATTATTTAACTTGCTCGACATTGGATTCGTCTTGTTTGAGGTAAGTAACTCTTCTAATCTTGGAGCTGAGGGTATGAACCCTGAATATGCGTGTTATGTGTTTGGTATTGAGGTGATGCACATGCTAGGTGACGGGCGTGCACCGTGTGAGCTGTGACTCCATCATTTCTGTGGTACTGTGTAGTTACCTGAACTTGTCTGAAATCATGAAATTTCTACGTACTAGAGTTATCGAGCTGTGATTCATGCTATAAACTATGTTCAGGCTCCATGATTTTATTGTTGGGACCCAACGAGGTCATTTATGTTGTTGAGTTATCTGCTTTCATTGCATTACATACTCTGTCATACACATTCATATGCATCTCATATCTCAGTCTCTATTGTTATTTATTGATATATCATATCATCATTCTCGGGCTAGTTTCATGACATTGTGAGCTTGTGAGAGAGAGACTGGAGAGATTTATGACTGAGTGAGGCCGAGGGCCTGATTGATTATGATATTGATACTATGGCACGTGAGTTGTCCGTGCGGATTATAGCGCTCGGGCTGAAAGAGCCCCTCCGGAGTCTGCACACACCCCTAGTGAGCGTGGTTGATATTATTTAGGGATGGATCTTCCCTGGACATGGATCTTGTTCGAAACATTATATGCCTAGAGATGGATCTTCTCCACGGGCTGGATTGGCCCTACTCGGTACTGAGTGACTGATGATCAGTTGATGTGTATATTCCGGGATGGATCTTCCCTGGGCCAGATTGGCCATATGCAGTACCGAGTGATTGAGCATGATGAGTGAAATGTGTGAGAATGTGAGATTGAGTACTCAGAGAGTGTGAGTACATGAGTTCATCTATGAGATACATTGCATTCACATGAACACATGACATACAGGCATAAAGACGTATTTTCCTCATGTTGTACGGTATCACGTCATTCATGACTTCTCACATATGTTGACATATGGGCATAGTGATGCATTGGATTTACACTGGCTATCTAGAAAGAAAATGAAACATCTTAATTATTATTGAAAGGATTTTTGGGAAAATTATTGTTTTAAAACTTATTCATATTTTTGGCAACTTCGGTAAACGATTTGAGTTTTTACTAATGTACTTGGAAGGTAGAACTATTTTCAGAAATCATGATTAAGCTGAGCATTTTATCTTTGAGTTACTTCCTTTATTACTTGCTTTATGTTGTTATGAACTGTTGTTGGTTATTGGTGGTGGACCCGACCTTGGTACAAGCTCATCATTACTTTCAACCTAAAGTTAGGTTTGTTACTTATTGAGTACATGGGGTCGGTTGTACTCATACTACAGTTCTGCACCTTGCGTGCACATATTGGATGTTGATGTTGCTGTACTCGACGGGCGGTGGAATTGAAGACGTACCTGCGTTCCGGTTGTAGCTGCCTTTTGTTCTTGGTAGCCTTAGATTTAGAAAAGTATGTTCATGTATATTTCGAACAGATGATGTATTTATTTCATACCAGCTTTGTAAACTCTATTCTTAGAAGCTCAAGATTTGTACTACCAGTCCTTGGGGAATGTATCAGATTCAGATATTTCTTTACTTAAATTTCTTTATTAATTGTTATTGGAATTGGTTAGTGGTTAATTGGCTTACTTAGTGGGTTAGGTTAATTTCCATCACAATTAGACGGATTTTGGGTCGTGACAAGATTTGGCCCGAAAATGTTTTAAAAAATTGAGCAAATGTCTATTGCATCTAAACAACAACAACAACAACAACCCAGTATAATCCCACTAGTGGGGTCTGGGAAGGGTAGTGTGTACGCAGACCTTACTCCTACCATGAGATAAAGAGGCTGTTTCCAATAGACCCTCGGCATCCTTCCCTCCAAGAACTCCCCACCTTGCTCTTGGGGTGACTCGAACTCACAACCTCTTGGTTGGAAGTGGAGGGTGCTTACCATCAGAG